>SKCR01032297.1:0-223038 GCA_019454045.1 Zanthoxylum bungeanum
CGAACGCTCCCTCGAACGCTGCAACGAACGCCCGCAATCTGTTTTCCGTTCGAACGAAGTAACGAACGCAGCACCAACGAAAACAGTGAGCTTGTTTATTCTGAATTCCCCCTTCCGATATCCGTTTCCCGCGGCTTTCATGACTCAAAAGGTAGTGCCTCCAAATGAGACTCATCATCGGGTTTCACATGCGAAAATGCAATGCCTACAGTGGACTTCCCTATCACCTTCGCATGTCTCGTAAGTGTGCTAGCACTTGTGATTTTGCCACAAAATCACACTCTTGCTTCCCTTACTACTCACGTTTTTTTGAGAAACCAGTGAGCTGTTTGGAGCCCCTTGGGCGTGAAGAGAAAGAGAAAATGAGGAAGAGATGAGAATGTGTTGGTTTGTGAAATTTTTGTATCTTATACACTAAAATTAATTTCACATTCATTTCATTTGCTTTTACCTTTCAAATATTCAAATAATGATGGCACCAACCACTTCCATCACTCAATCCATCAAGTTGTCAAGTCACATCACTCAAAGTGACTAATGATTTGACGCTTGATGCGACTAGCGATTTGACGCTTGATTTGACTTGCGTGCCGCACTCGAATTCGAAATGCGAATGCGCTCGCAAATAATCTCAGGCTCGGGTTCACTAATTCCAAATTAATGAATTTTCCGTTGCGTCGTAATTAAATGATTACGCCTAGCGAAATCACTATTCACATCACTAACGAATTAATTCTAAATTAATTCGTTCGCCCGAATTAAAATCTAATTTTAATTCCGCGTCTAAATCTAATTTCGTTTAATATATCAAATATATTAATTTCTCGATTAATTCCAAATTAACCGTTATCTCTCTTTAATAATACTTTATCCCAGATAAAATATATCTGCAATTAATCCCAGATTAATTTTCTCTCTCTTCTAATTAATCCCAGATTAATTTAGAGTGCGAGTTATTCGTCATCGGTGAATCTTTAGGAAGCGACCCATGAGATCCCCGGATATGTTGGCAGTAAATTCGGTCGTCGGACTATCCGAACCCGTAAGTACCTCGTACTATGTTTATACCGATTTACAAGACAAGGTTGGCCTCTAGCAAAGCGCCATGCCTACCCAATTCTCCGGAAATATCCTTACAGGAATAAAGGATCTATATCAGGCGTAATATACGTAGTATTGCATATTTCTGTCCAGTATCGGATGATCACGTGCTAGGCCTGGGGCTGGAATTGTGTCTACCCCGTACGAAGCACATGTCGGATGTCTGGCAACTAGTCTCTATAATCGGATAAACCTGACCTTGTTATCCCGATAGCTGCAGCATTTAAAAGAACAAGTCATGTATCCTACGTGACAATCATCTCCATATGACTGGAGTGACACGTCCGTCTTGACATCACACCCAACACACTACGATTCTCAATATACCCAGTATTGGCGTACACAGAACCTGTTAAAGCCCTGGACGACCTCAACCAAAGTATATTGATTGTCGCAAGCATTAGCAGTGCAAGTCTCAGGTTAAGACCAAATACACCTACCCTGATTTCGGAGTTCCATAGACACATAGTCAGACTACCAATGGAATTCCGAGGGGGTCTATCCAGAGCGAAGCTGTTTCCCGTACCATCGATAAAACACAACCTCCTATTACACTTGCATGAGTATCCTATACCCAAATATATGAGAACTATGTCGTTGTGCCCTCACAACGCGCACAAGTGTAATACTAGTATGTTACGCATTATCGATGTCCAATCTCCATAATACTCTGACTATGGATATTTAATGATTTATCCTACGTGGACTAATACTGTCTCATATCATTCTCCATCCAGGAACAAATCATAGGGACCTCCTATCATTTATATATCTAGGTGATCTAATCACAAATGATAAGAGTGCAATCTCTTTTGTCATATAGTTAATTTGTACAACAACACCATGATCTGTACAAATAGTGACGCTATGGGTCAAAATTGTCCAACATATCATGCATCATGTTTAATTTTATGCCTAAATGTTTGACAATTTTAATATGCGACGAATGAATGTTGAATGCGCGTTTATTATTTTTAAGCCATGACATCTACAATTATCTCAATTCTCAAACAACAAGAAAAATAAACCGGGGATAATTATGTTAAATGGAAAAGTGACATGAATGCTATCTTGGTATGCGAAGCACTTAAATTTGTCCTAATGGAGGAATGCCTTTCTGAGCCAGCACCTAATGCTGGCAGAGCTGCACGTAATTGTGGGACATAGAAACTGAGCGACGCATGCTGTTCCGGGCTCGCGGCCCGATTGGGAGTACGGAGTAGCCACACAGGGAACTAAACCAGATAATGATGGAGTTGCAACCCGGTGTGAACCGGGAAAATGAGATTTAAGGCCGCACTAACCCCTCGCAAGGGAAGACCTCAAACCATTGGATTCGGAATGGTCCCTTACTTATGTCACTTGTAATGAAAGGATTTGTGCAATAATTTAGTCAAACCTAAGTAACACCTATTTCCAAGAATAATTATGCTTCTGAGTTCACATGCATGAAAGTAATCATCATAACGGAAAAAATGCAATAGCACACGGCAATCTCATGAACATGCTTCGATCATATAGTGCCGAAAACAAAGAACAACCTAAACATAATGCAAATTCCAAACGCAAAGTAAATGACTAATCATGCTTGAAAATGAACAATTAAATAGGCTAAATCATGCTTGAATACCATCTCATGAACACATCAAACAGATAAACGCAGGGATATAAATAATATGATTGATTACATGATATAAGAGAAATCCCCTAAGAAACGATTATGCATGTCGTGTGATGAAAATGACTCAGTTCAGTGTATTCTCATTCGTGTAGCGTTCGTAAACGCGTTCGAACGGTAAACAGAAGGTTCGCGTTCGTATAGCATTTGAGGACGCGTTCGAACGGGACCGGACCTGATGAAGCAAATGCATGCGCGTTCGAGTAGTGTTTGTAAAACACGTTCGAACGGGAAACAGAAGGTTCACATTCGTATAGCGTTCAATAACGCGTTCGAACGGAGCCGGACCTGAAGAAATAAATGCATGCACGTTCGAGTAGCATTTGTAAAACGCGTTCGAACGGGAAACAGAAGGTTCGCGTTCGTATAGCATTCAAGAACGCGTTCGAACGGAACCAGACCTGATGCAACAAAACACACACTTATACATAAATGCAAAGTAGGACTTCACATACCCGATTGAACTCATTCCCATTCAACCGAATATACATCAACCGGCGCGGCAAAGCATCGTGGTAAAGGATTTTAACCCCTCAAAATAACAAATCAAAACAACATAAAGAGAAATATGTGCCGTTTACTCAAGTGGTACGTGGAGTCGTATCCCGAGTACAGATCATACTACCGTTCATTCGAAATCGGCTATGAAATTTATGTCCGGTTTCCATCCTATATACCACAAGAGGCGACATATTTTCCATTTTATTCAAAGCCACAACATGTATTCACAAACGACTCTCATGCGAATAAAACAATAAAAAAACGAATGACAATAAATAGAAAAAGTACCCTCAGGTCTAACCTTTTAAATCACCTCTCGGATGTACGGTACATGATCGTCGGAAGGGGGATGCTCCGCAACTCTTCCGGTTCACAGGTTCACGCCTTTCTTCGCTGTTCCACTGTTCAAGCAACTGTTTTGACTCCGATTCACTACTGTTTTGCTGTTATACTTCTGCTGTATCTTGGTCACTGCGTCTGCTGTATTTGGCTACTATTCTTAGTGTATTTGGGGACTATTTTGGGTATGATTTGGGATGCTGTTATAGTGTGGTTTGGGGACTGTTTTGGTGAGGTAAATGGGCTGTTTCGATGAAGTAAAGGGGGAGCTATTCGGGATGTGTTTTGGGTAAGGTAATATAGGTTTTTTTGTATTTTGCCGTGAATCAATAATTTGTGAAGGAAGGAATGACTTGGTTAAGGGTTGTTTATATAGAGAAGGGATAGGGTTTCCCCTTGTCTCACAAGGAAAAGATATTTGGTATTAAAGAGAGAAATGATTTGGTGTTAGACAAGGAAAGCAAGGGATTTGATTTGGTGTTGGATAAGGAAATCAATGGATTGATGGGGGGAAAAATCTTGGTGAATTAGGAAGGTTGAATATTTGAATTGGTTATGAGTGATTTTGTTTAGGCATATAATTTGTTTAGTTTGGTATATAATATTTTTTTTGATTGATTTTAATTTGGTATGTGATTTTTAGATTTGTTTTAATTTCACCATGTGTTAAATATGTGTTTTATTAATTGGGATGTGTCTTATGGGCTTTGGTGGGCTAATTGGGCTTAGGTGTGAGGCTAGCAGTAAAACCAAAAATACCGATACCGTTCGAACGCCTCTTCGAACGCCATACGAATGTCCGCAATCTGTTTGACGTTCGAACGATCAACGAACGCAGAAAGAACGAAAACAGTGAACTTGTGAAATGAACCTTATGACATACTTATTCTGAATTTCCCCTTCCGACGTCCATTTCCCGCGACTTTCATGACTTAAAAGGTAGTGCCTCCAAATGAGACTCATCATAGGGACTTTATATGCAAAAATGCAGTGCCTACAGTCGCCCCCACTTTGATTGGATTTGTGTAATGTGTAATAGTGACAATCCTATCAAAGTTATGCAATGCATTTTTACTTACCTGGCTCGCCAGCTGTCACTTGACTTGCCATGTGTTGAGTTGAGTTGATTAGGTGGTGAGGTGCTGCGACCTCGGGTTCATTCCTGAACCGTGCTGTGATGTGGTCCATTCCCGAACCGTTACCATGAGATGTCCATTCCCGAACTGTTACTGTGAGGTGGTCCATTCCCTAACCGTTACTGTGAGGTGGTTCATTCCTGAACCGTGCTTTGTTTTCGGAGTGCCATTCCCGGCTTGTTCATTCCCGAACTGTGTTTCCATTCTTGGAGTGTCATTCCCGGCTTGTTCATTCTCGAAATGTGCTTCCATTCTTAGAGTGCCATTCCCGGCTTGTTCATTCTCAAACTGTGTTTCCATTCTTGGAGTGCCATTCCCGGCTTGTTCATTCTCGAACTGTGTTTCTATTCTTGGATTGCCATTCTCAGCTTGTTCATTCTCGAACCTTGCTCCATTCTTGGATTTCCATTCTCGGCTTGTTCATTCTCGAACTCTGCTCCATTCTTGGATTGCCATTCTCGGCTTGTTCATTCTCGAACCTTATTCCATTCTCGGATTGCCATTCTCAGCTTGTTCATTCTCAAACTATGCTCCATTCTTGGATTTCCATTCTCGGCTTGTTCATTCTCGAACTTTGCTCCATTCTTGGATTGCCATTCTCGGCTTGCTCATTCTCGAACCTTGTTCCATTCTCGGATTGCCATTCTCAGCTTGTTCATTCTCGAACTTTGCTCCATTCTTGGATTGCCATTCTCGGCTAGACTGATACTGATAATGATGTGGGCCTCGCCCCCAGACTGATGTTGATGTGGGCCTCGCCCCCAGAATGATGTGGGTCTCGCCCCAAACTGATATTGATATGGGCCTCGCCCCCAGAATGATATTGATATGGGCCTCGCCCCTGTGATTCATTCCTGAAACTGCTGACATTGTACTGTTGCTGCTTCTGGTTGGCTTGCATTTGACGCTTTCTCTTTTTCTCCTTTGAAACCTGTTATTACAAAACAGAACAAACACGAAAGGATGCAAAATGTGTTATGTGTATGCATGCATGAATGTTCCTATCCCGTCGGGTTAGGTCTTCCGTCAATTCTCTTGGTGACTGCTCAGTCTTCTCTTCCTCAGGCAAACCACTGCTTCAATTTATCTTTGTTGATCGGCTCAGTGAACTAATTCCCTTCCAAGTCTGATAGTCTCACTGCTCCATTTCCCGATTTCTGAATGGAAATCCTGTCCTTTCTGCTTGCTTATTCCGAGGATTCCTCATGTTCTAAACATCACTGAATTTCAAAGTACCAAGGTTGAATGCTTTTCTCAAATATACTAATATTGCAGAAGAGATTCAGCGAAATGAACGTCTTTATTATCATTGAGAAAAAGAGTTCGAACAAGTAACAAAATCAATGTCTTTAAAAAAAAGTTTGATCAAATAGACTAGGAGGAACAGCTTCATCATCCGCAGCACTGCCTTCTTCCTTGGCATATGGTTCTTCACTGTCATCCATGTAAGAAGCTTGGTGGTTGAGGGTTTGGAGGACAAAAGTTTTGGGCAATGCAGAGTTGATCATGTAGGTGTGTGGTGGAACAGAGTGGTAGTTTGGTAGAGGGTTGGTGTGTGTGCTAGGCTGTTCTTTTCCTGGGTTGGGTATTTTATGGGAATCTATGAGATCTTGAATTCCATGCCTGAGGCGGGTGTAGTTGTCGGTGTCATGGCCATGTAGCTGGTGGAAGTGACAATAAAGGTTCACATTTATGTGTGGCGGTGGGGGGTGTGGAAGTGGTTTGCCTTCTAAGGGTTTCCAGAGTCCTTGTCCCTGTAACTTTTCAAACACCTTCGACAAAGGTCTACCAAGGTTGGAGAATTGCCTGTTTCTGATGGCAGTGACTTTGGAAGCAGCGGGCTTGGTCTCAGAATGCCCCCCAAAAGTCCTCATATTATGGCCATAGAACTTTCTGTTCTCAGCTTCTTCTTCTATATCCATGAAAGTTTCCTTCAACTGTCAAAAATCTGCAATCATGGAGGTCATCCTCCTCAACTTGCCATAAATTGAGGGCTTAGTGCCCTTTATGATCATTTTAATCTGGTCCTTCTCAGAGGACCGAGTCTACATTTTCAGAAGCTGGCTTCTCCAGCGGTCTACATACTCCTTGAAGCTTTCTTCCGACTTCTGCTTAGTGTTCTCCAAATCTCGGAGTGACAAATCAATCTCCAAGTCTGTAACATACTGTTTCAGAAATGCATCTGTCAATTCCCTCCATTCTTCCTTAACTTTTTTCTCAAGGTTGTGATGCCACACTACGGGTGCCCCCTCGAGTGACATCCCAAACATCTTCTGAGCTTGGCGCTGTGTCAGGCCCACTGAACTCATAACTGACACATATTGTCAAAGATGGACCCTCGGGTCCCCATTCCCATTGAACTTGGCCATATCAGGCATTTTGAACTGAGCTGATAGCTGTTCTTCAAAGGTCATCGCCTCATAGTCTAGTAAGTCTTCGTCATTACCCTTCATCTTATGGGTAACAGACTCTACCTGGTAACGGAGTTTCTATATCTCGGCCTGAGACCCAATCATTTTTTCGGTCGTATATTCTGCCATGTCATCATCAAAAGTGGTGATACCATCCCCCAACCCATTCAGAGGCTCCTCGCGCCTCACATTTGCAGAATTTCCCCCAGCACGGGGCGCAGCCATATTTGCCATGACAGTAGTCAAGGCTTGCAATTGTTCGGTAATCTTGGCGAAACCATTTTCCAACTGATCTATCTGGGATACCTCGTTATCGGATGTACTCATATCTGTTACTGTTTTTTTAATGAGCCTTGTCCCTTCTCTAACCCAAACGGTATCTATGATGTCTTTTTGAGACATAGAAGGTGTTAACATGATATATGTATGTATGAGGTGCATGAGATGCATGTAACATATATAACATACAAAATCAAGTAAAATTTCAAACAAATCGGCCCGTTATCATTTTAGAAGCTTTTGGGCTAACTGTCATAGGAGTGAACTCATCCCAGTTTAAATGGCCCAACGAGTTCACATCTCATGGCAAGGAGCCTAACTAAATCCAAATGGTAATGTTCCGAACACAAGCACAAAGTGGCCAATCAACACTTAGAAGCCTTTGGCCCAATCGTCATAAGGTACGTTCTTGTCCCAGTTTAAATGGCCCAACAAGCCCATATCCCATGACAAATGGTCCAAATGGATCCAAACGACGATGTTCTCAAACACAAGCATAAAAGAAAGATAATTCAAACATAAAACAATAATTTCTACAAAATGGCCCATCAATATTTCAGAAGCTTTGGGCCTAATGGTCATAAGGTACGAACTCGCCCCAGTTTAAATAACCCAGCAAGTTCGCATTTCTGACAATAGTCCAACTGCATCAAAATGAGGATGGTCCACAAGCACATACTCAAGGAAATAATTGTTACTTTAACCATACAACCCTGGTCTATGGGTGGGTTCGCAAGAGTGTAGACAAAGGCTCTCACCGGCGAATGATGGCCCATAACTAGGTCTCCCCAATCAAGGGTTCGAGCGGCCAAGTGAGCGCACCCTTTTTATACACTAAGGTACATGCCAATGAGCTATTGTGTGTGACTGACTGTCAAATGGATTTCCCGTTGTAGATTCCCTAGAGGGAGGGTGGAGCGAGGCTCTCTTAATTTCCCTAGCCTCTTAGGCTCTTATCGCTTGGTGACAGGAATAAACAATGAGTCCTCCAAATTAGTCCATCACAATAGGCTACGGGTAGATGGCTATATAGATGCCTTCACAGCTTTTCCTTCTAGAAAGGTAGTGAATGAAGGAAGATACCAAACCAATACCTAGCCTCAAAATGCATTTGATTAAACCCCCATTTTATCCACTATAGACACGGTCAATTAGAACATAAATCCAAACATTACAAGATAATATTTCGGGGCCGATTCTCTATCCCCAGTGGAGTCGCCAGACTGTGGGACACAAAAACTGAGCGACACACGCTGTTCCGGGCTCGCGGCCCGATTGGGAGTACGAAGTAGCCACACGGGCGACTAAACAGGAGAATGATGGAGTCGCCACCCGGTGTGAACCGGGAAAATGAGATTTAAGGCCGCACTCACCCCACGCAAGGGAAGACCTCAAATTGTTGGGTTCGGAATGGTCTTTTACTTATGTCACTTGTAATGAAAAGGATTTATGCAATAATTTAGTCAAACCTAAGTAACACCTATTTCCAAGAATAATTATGCTTCTGAGTTCACATGCATGAAAGTAAACATCATAACGGAAAACATGCAATAGCACACGAAAATCTCATGAACATGCTTATATCATATAATGCGGAAAACAAAGAACAACCTAAACATAATGCAAATTCCAAACGCAAAGTAAATGACTAATCATGCTTGAAAATGAACAATTAAATAGGCTGATTCATGCTTGAATACCATCTAATGAACGCATCAAACAGATAAACACATGGATACAAATAATATGATTGATTACATGATATAAGAGAAATCCCCTAAGAAAGGATTATGCATGTCGTGTGATGAAAATGACTCAGTTCAGTGTATTTGCGTTCGTGTAGCGTTCGTAAATGCGTTCGAACAGTAAATAGAAGATTCGCGTTCGTATAACGTTTGAGGATGCATTCGAACGGGACCGGACCTGATGAAACAAATGCATGCGCGTTCGAGTAGCATTTGTAAAACACGTTTGAACGGGAAACAGAAGGTTCGCGTTCGTATAGCGTTCAATAACGCGTTCGAACGGAACCGGACCTGATGAAACAAATGCATGTCTGTTCGAGTAGCGTTTGTAAAACGCGTTCGAACGGGAAACAGAAGGTTCGCGTTCGTATAGCGTTCAAGAATGCGTTCGAACGGAACCAGACCTGATGCAACAAAGCACATACTTATACATAAATGCAATGTAGGACTTCACATACCCGATTGAACTCATTCCCATTCAACCGAATATACATCAACCGGCGCGGCAAAGCATCGTGGTAAAGGATTTTAACCCCTCAAAATAGGGGACCTTTAATCCAACTTGCTAAGCCCATGCGCTCGATCACATCATGCATGTAAACAAATAATATACGGAAGTCAAGTAACGAATGATAACAAATCAAAACATCATAAAGAGAAATATTCGTCGTTTACTCAAGTGGTACATGGAGTCGTATCCCGAGTACAGATCATACTACCGTCCATTCGGAATCGACTATGAAATTTATGTCCGGGTTTCCATCCTATATACCACAAGAGGCAACACATTTTCCATTTTATTCCAAGCCACAA
This sequence comes from Zanthoxylum bungeanum, assembly GCA_019454045.1. Classification (NCBI taxonomy): domain Eukaryota; kingdom Viridiplantae; phylum Streptophyta; class Magnoliopsida; order Sapindales; family Rutaceae; genus Zanthoxylum; species Zanthoxylum bungeanum. The sequence goes on from SKCR01032297.1 coordinate 10,004, forward strand.
CATGTATTCACAAACGACTCTCATGCGAATAAAACAATAAAAAAATGAATGACAATAAATAGAAAAAGTACCCTCAGGTCTAACCTTTTAAATCACCTCTCGGATGTACGGTACACGATCATCGGAAGGGGGATGCTCCGCAACTCTTCCGGTTCACAGGTTCACACCTTTCTTCGCTGTTCCATTGCTCAAGCAATTGTTTTGACTCCGATTCACTACTGTTTTCCTGCTATACTTCTGCTGTATCTTGGTCACTGCATCTGCTGTATTTGGCTAATATTCTTGGTGTATTTGGGGACTATTTTGGGCTTGAATTGGGCTGCTATTATGGTGTGGTTTTGGGACAGTTTTGGTGAGGTAAATGGGCTGTTTCGATAAGGTAAATGGGGGGCTATTCGAGATGTGTTTTGGGCAAGGCAATAGAGGTTTTTTTTTTGTATTTTTCCGTGAATCAATAATGTGTGAAGGAAGGAATGACTTGGTTAGGGGTTGTTTATATAGAGAAGGGCTAGGGTTTCCTCTTGTCTTACAAGGAAAAGATATTTCGTATTAAAGAGAGATATGATTTGGTGTTAGACAAGGAAAGCAAGGGATTTGATTTGGTGATGGATAAGGAAATCAATGGATTGAGGGGGGGAAAATCTTTGTGAATTAGGAAGGTTGAATATTTGAATTGGTTATGAGTGATTTTGTTTAGGCATATAATTTGTTTAGTTTGGTATATAATATTTGTTGATTGATTTTAATTTGGTATGTGATTTTTAGATTTGTTTTAATTTCACCATGTGTTAAATATGTGTTTTATTAATTGGGATGTGTCTTATGGGCTTTGGTGGGCTAATTGGGCTTGGGTGTGAGGCTAGCAGCAAAACCAGAAATACCGACACCGTTCGAACGCCTCTTTGAACGCCACACGAACGCCCGCAATCTATTTGACATTCGAATGAACAACGAACGCAGAACGAACGAAAACAGTGAACTTGTAAAATGAACCTTATGACATACTTATTCTGAATTTCCCCTTTCGATGTCTGAAGGCACTGTATTTTTGCACATAAGTCCCTATGATGAGTCTCATTTGGAGACACTACCTTTTAAGTCACGGAGGTCACGGAAAACGGACATCGGAAGGGGAAATTCAGAATAAACAAGGTTCATTGTTTTCGTTCGTGCTGCGTTCGTGTATACGTTCGAACTCCAAACAGATTGCGGGCGTTCGTGCCGCGTCCGAGGAGGCGTTCGAACGGTGTCGGTAATTAAGCCCAATTCGCCCAAGCCTTGGCCCACACGCCCAAGCCCACTTAAAACACACATTTAACACATGGTGAAATCAAAACAAATCTAAAAATCACATACCAAATTAAAAAGATGTCATGCCTAATTAAAATCAATCAAAACCAATTAAAAATATTGACTTCCTAATCTAACAAATTGTATTCCTAAACCAAGACAATCAAATATTCAACCTTCCTAATCTAAGCCAATCTTGTCTCCATCAAATCCATTGCTTTCCTTGTCTAACACCAAATCATATCCTCTCTTTAATGCCAAAATCCCTTCCTTGTGAGACAAGGTGAAGCCCTAACCTTTCTCTATATAAACAACCCCTAACCAAGACATGCACTCCTCTAGCTCATACAGATAACTCACAAAAAATCACAACACAAAGAACCTTAGCCATTCACGGCAATAGCAACAGGAAGAACACAAACCATTCCCCTCATCTCCTCCACTCCATAACCGAAAACAGCACCCCCCCTAAATCTCTACCCATCACCGAAAATCTCCCCCATACAGCAGCCCTCCACCACCGAAAATATACCTCCAAACAGCAGCCCAAACACACCCCAAACAGCCCTTGAAACACGCCTGCACAGCAGCCCAAACTATTCCCAAAACAGTCCCTAAAACCCCCTAAAATAGTAACATAAACTGCACTTATAATCCTTGAAATAACCACACAAAACTACACTAAAAACCACGAAAAACACTCGAAACAGTTCGTTGAAACGTCAAAACAGGTGACCTGAACAGTGAGTAGTAATGCAGAGACCGAACAGCGGCAGAACGGAGACCGAACGGTAGCAGAACGGAGACCGAACGGCAAGCAAGACAGCGAAACAGTGAGCTAGGACGCTAAACCAGTGAACCGGAGAAGTTGAGGAGCTGTACTCTTTCCGATGTCCGTGAAACGCAAGCCCGATAGTTGGCAAAAAGGTTAGACCTGAGGGTACTTTCCACACTCATCTTTATTTGATTTTTGCTATTTATTTTGACTGTATTTTAATTATTTGTTGAATCTTGTGTGTGTATGATGCGTGTTGTGGGTATTGGATGAATGAAAGAGTGTCATCTCTTGCGGTATATAGGATGGAAACCCAGACGTAAATTCCGTAGCTGAATCCGAATGGACGGTAGTGCGGTCTGCACTTGGGATACAACTCCACGTACCGCTTGAATAAACGGCACCTTCTTTTGTTTCATGTTGCTTTGATTTATTTATTTATTTTTCGTCACTTGAATTCTGCATGTTGCTTATTTACGTATGATTCAATCGAGCGCATGGGCTTAGTAAGTGGAATGAAAGATCCCATATGGGGAGGGGTTAAAGCCCTTTACCACGATGCTTCACCGCGTCGGTTGATGTGTGTTCGGTTGAATGCAAGACACGTTCAATCGGGCATACTACGTTTGATATTATTGCTTTTAATTCTTTGTATGCATAATTCAATCGAGCGCATGGCTTAGTAAGTGGAATGAAAGATCCCATACGGGGAGGGGTTAAAGCCCTTTACCACGATGCTTTGCCGCACCGGTCGATGTGTGTTCGGTTGAATGCAAGATACGTTCAATCGGGCATACTAAGTTTGATATTATTACCTTTAATTCTATGTATGCATGATTCAATCGAGCGCATGGGCTTAGTAAGTGGAATGAAAGATCCCCTACGGGGAGGGGTTAAAGCCCTTTACCACGATGCTTTGCCGCGCCGGTTGATGTGTGTCCGGTTGAATGCAAGATACGTTTAATCGGACATACTGAGCTTGACATTGTTGTCTTTATTCTTTGTGTTGCATGCATCAGGTCTGGTTCCGTTCGAACGCGTTCTCAAACGCTACACGAACGTGAACCTTCTGTTTACCGTTTGAACGCGTTCTCGAACGCTACGTGAACGCACACGCACTTTCTTAGTCCCATAATGCATCAGGTCTTGTTCCGTTCGAACGCGTTCTCGAACACTATATGAATGCGAACCTTCTGTTTACCGTTCAAACGCATTCTCGAACGCTACGTGAACTCACACGCACTTTCTTAGTCCCATAATGCATCAGGTCTGGTTCCGTTCGAACGCGTTCTTGAACGCTATACGAACGCGAACCTTCTGTTTACCGTTCGAACGCGTTCTCGAATGCTACGTGAACGCACACGCACTTTCTTAGTCTTATCAAGCATCAGGTCTGGTTCCGTTCGAACGCATTCTCGAACGCTACACGAACGCGAACCTTATGTTTACCGTTCGAACGCGTTTTCAAACGCTACGCGAACGCGCACCCACTGAACTGAGTCTTTTTCATCAGATTTCATACATAGTTTTCCTAGTAGCCATCCCCACATGTATGAATACAATGTGTTTAATGTATTACAATTCATATACCTATGTCATGATAACATTTGAGTATTATTTCTTATGGTATATCGGATGGAAACCCAGACGTAAATTCCGTAGCCGAATCCGAATGGACGGTAGTGCGGTCTGTACTTGGGATACAATTCCACGTACCACTTGAGAAGTGCTCACATGTGTGCTTGTGTGGTTAGTATGTGTGTTTGTGTTTTCTTGAATATAATATGCCAATGAAGTTGTATGTTTGTCGCTCCTTTGATGTACTTCCAAGCATACAATCTTAGATTGTGAAATATATGTGTAAGTTTTATTTTGTACATGTGAATTTAGAAGCATGATACTCTTGGAAATAAGTGCTACTTAAGCCTGATTAAATTATTAGATAAATCATTTCATTACAAGTGGCATGAGTAAGGGACCATTCCGAACCCAACGGTTTGAGGTCTTCCCTTGCGAGGGGTGAGTGCAGCCTTAAATCTCATTTTCCCGGTTCACACCGGGTGGCGACTCCATTATTCTCCGGTTTAGTCCCTCGTGGCTACTCCGTACTCCCGACCGGGCCGCGAGCCCGGGGACAGCATGCGTCGCCCAGATTCATGTGTTCCCACAGTCTAGCGACTCCACTGGGGATAGAGAATCGGCCCCGAAATATTATCTTGTAATGTTTGGATTTATGTTCTAATTGACCGTGTCTATAGTGGATGAAATGGGGGTTTAATCAAAGGCATTTTGAGGCTAGGTAATGGTTTGGCGTCTTCCTTCACTCACTACCTTTCTAGAAGGAAAAGATGTGAAGGCACCTAGATAGCCATCTGCTCGTAGCCTATTGTGATGGACTAATTTGGAGGACTCGTTGTTTATTCCTGACACCAAGCGATAAGAGCCTAAGAGGCTTGGGTATTTAAGTGAGCCTCGCTACATCTTCCCTTTGGGGAATCTACAACGGGAAATCCATTTGACAGTCTGTCACACACCATAGCTCATTGGCACGTACCTTAGTGTATAAAAAAGGGTGCGCTCACTTGGTTGCTCGAACCCTTGATTGGGGAGACCTAGTTGTGGGCCATCCTTCGCCGATGAGAGCCTTTGTCTACACTCTTGTGAACCCACCCATAGACCGAGATTGTATGGTTAAAGTAACAATTATTTCCTTGAGTATGTGCTTGTGGACCATCCTCATTTGGACGCAGTTGGACCATTGTCAGAAATGCGGACTTGCTGGGCCATTTAAACTGGGGCGAGTTCGTACCTTATGACCATTGGACCCAAAACTTCTGAAATGTTGATGGGCCATTCTGTAGAAATTATTACGTTATGTTTGCATTATCTTTCTTCTATGCTTGTGTTTGGGAACATCATCGTTTGGATCCATTTGGACCATTTGTCATGGGATATGGGCTTGTTGGGCCATTTAAACTGGGACAAGAACATACCTTATGACGATTGGGCCAAAGGCTTCTAAATATTGATGGGCCATTTTGTGTTTGTGTTCGGAACATTACCATTTGGATTTAGTTGGGCTCCTTGCCATGAGATGTGAACTCATTGGGCCATTTAAACTGGGACGAGTTCACTCCTATGACAGTTAGCCCCAAAGCTTCTAAGATGATAACGGACCGATTTTTTTGAAAATTTTAGTTGATTTAGTATGTTATATATGTTACATGCATCTCATGCACCCCATGCATACATCATGTTAACCCTTGTGTTCTGAAAGCTATCATAGATTCCCGTTGGGTTAGGGAAAAAGGGAAGACTCTCCAAAATACTGGGAACAGACATGAGTGAATCAGATATTGAGGTATCCCGTATGGATCAGTTGGAAAACGGTCTCGCCAAGGTCACTGAACAGTTGCAAGCCTTGACTACTGCCATGAAAAATATGGCTGTGCCCCGTGCTGAGGGAAATTCTGAGAATGTAAGGCGTGAGGAGCCTTCGAATGGGTTGGGGGATGATATCCCCACTTTTGATGATGACATGGCAGAGTATGCAACAGGCAAAGTGATTGGGTCTCAGGCAGAATTTCAGAAGCTTCGGGATCAGGTTGAAACAGTTACCCACAAAATGAGGGGTAAACATGAAGAGTTGTTAGATTACGGGGCAATGACCTTTGGAGAACAGCTGCCAGCTCAGTTTAAAATGCCGGACATGGCCAAGTTTAATGGGAATGGAGACCCAAGAGTCTATCTGCAGCAATATGTCTCAGTCATGAGTTCAGTGGGCCTATCACAGCGCCAAGTCCAAAAGATGTTTGGGATGTCACTCAAGGGGGCACCTGTGGTTTGGTATCATAGCCTTGAGAATAAGGTTAAGGAAGATTGGAGGGAACTAGCTGATGCTTTTCTAAAGCAGTATGTTACAGACTTGGAGATTGATTTGTCACTCTGAGATTTGGAGAACACTAAGCAGAAGCCGGAGGAGAGCTTCAAAGAGTATGTAGACCGCTGGAGAGGTCAACTTTTGAAAATGCAGACTCGGCCTTCAGAGAAGGACCAGATTAAGATGATTATCAAGGGTACTAAGCCCTCAATTTATGGCAAACTGAGGAGGATGACCTCCATGATTGTGGATTTCCGACAGTTGAGAGAGACTGTTATGGATATTGAAGAAGAGGAGGCTGAAAACAGAAAGTTTTATGGCCAGAATAAAAGAACTTTTGGGGGGGCATTCTGAGACCAAGCCCACTACGGCCGAGGTCGCTACCGTCAGAAATAGGCGATTCTCCAATCTTAGTAGACCTATGTCAATAGTGTTCGAAAAGCTAAAGGCGCAAGGACTTCTGGAACCCTTAGAGGCTAAACCAATTCCAAACCCTGTACCACCCAACCTTGACCTAAGCCTGTATTGTCACTTCCATCAGAGAAGGGGTCACGAAACTGATAGCTGCACCCGCCTTAGGCACGAGATCCAAAACATCATTGACTCCCACAAAATACCTGACCCAGAAAGAGAACAACCCAACGCACACAGAAATCCCCTACCCAACTACATGATCAACTCTGGCCTACCCGAAACCCTTGTCCTCCAAACTCTCAACCACTCAGCTTCATTCATAGGAATAGGGGATGACAACGGTGGAGAACCATAGGCCAATGAAGAAGGCAATGCTGCGAATGATGAAGTTATTCCTCCTAGTTTATTTGATACTGCATTTTTAATAAAGACATTGATGTTGTCTCTTCGTTCGAACCTCTTCTTAATAATAATAAAGACGTTCATTTTGCTTACTTGCCTGAATCTCTTCCTTTCAACCGGCAACATGAGTATATTTGAGAAAAGCATTCAACCTTGGTACTATGAAATTCAGTGATGTTTAGAACATGAGGAATTCCCGAAAGCAGCAAGCAGAAAAGATATGGTGATCATTCAGAAATTGAGAAATGGGGCAGTGAGACTATTAGACTTGGAAGGGAATGAGTTCACCGAGCCGATTAAAGTGGAAAGGTTGAAGTAGTACTTTGCCTGAGGAGGAATTGGCGGAAGACCTAACCCAACGGAATAGGAAACACATTCATGCATACATGCATACACGTCATATACATGTAATCTTTGTCTTGTTTTGTATTCACAGGTTTCAAAGAAGAAAAAGAGAAAGTGGCAAAGACAAGCCAATCAGAAGCAGCAATAGTAAAATGTCGTCAGTTTCAGAAATGAATCAGTTTCAGTATGGGGGCGAGGCTCATATCAGTTTCAGTTTGGGGATAAGTCCTAGGGTTGAGGCCCATATTAGTTTCAGTTTGGGGGTGAGTCCCAGGGTTAAGGCCCATATCAGTTTCAGTCTGGGGGGCGAGGCCCATATCAGTTTCAGTTTGGGGATGAGTCCCAGGGTTGAGGCCCATATCAGTTTCAGTTTGGGGATGAGTCCCAGGGTCGAGGCCCACATCGTCAGAGTTTTGGAATGAATCCCAGGATCGAGGCCCATATCAGCAGTTTAAGAATGAAGAAGCCGAGAATGGCACTCCGAGAATGGAGCACAGTTCGAGAATTAACAATCCGAGAATGGAGCAGAATCCGAGAACGGAGCGGAGCTCAAGAATGAACAAGCCTATAATGGCAATCAGAGTTTGAGAATGAACACTCCGGGAATGGAGACATCAGAACAGTTCAGCCGAGAATGGCACTCCGAGAATGGAGATTAGGTCCGGGAATGGACAGCTCGGGAATAAGCACGCCGAGAATGGCACTCCGAAAATGGAGCACGGTTCGGAAATGGACCATTATCACATCTCGCCGAAAAGGGCACTCCGAAAATGGAGCACGGTTCAGAAATGGACCATTATCACATCTCGCCGAAAATGGCACTCCGAAAATGGTCCACGGTTCGAAATGGACCATCATCTCATCTCGCTGAAAATGGCACTCTGAAAATGGAGCACATTTCAGAAATGGACCAAGGAAGGCCTAACCCATTGGAATATGATACATATACATGCATACAGGCATACATATCACATACATGCGATGTTTATTTTGTGTTCGCAGGTTTGTAGCGGCAAAGACCATCTCATCAAATAACGGTCCAAAAATGAGCCACATTCTCGCACAGCACGGTTCGAAAATAGACCGCTACCACAACAGATGCCGAAAATGGCGCTCCAAAATAGAGCACACACAGCAAACGCCGGAAATGTTACTCCAAAAATGGAGCACTCACAACAGATGCCGAAAATGGCGTTCCAAAATGGAGCACACAAAGCAAATGCCGGAAATGGCGCTCCAAAATGGAGCACACACACAAAACATGTCGAAATGGCACTCTAAAAATGGAGCACGGTTCGGGAATGAACCAGGGGTCGCAGCACCTCACCACCAAATCAACTCAACTCAACACATGGTAAGTCAAGTGGCAGCTGGCGAGCCAGGTAAGTGAAAATGCATTGCATAACTTTGATAGGATTGTCACTGTTACACATTACACAAGTCTCATCAAAGTGGGGGCGACTGTAGGCACTGCATTTTTGCATATAAGTCCCAATGATGAGTCTCATTTGGAGACACTACCTTTTAAGTCACGGAGGTCACGGAAAACGGACATCGTAAGGGGAAATTCAGAATAAACAAGGTTCATTGTTTTCGTTCGTGCTGCGTTCGTGTATACGTTCGAACTCCAAACAGATTGTGGGCGTTCGTGCCGTGTCCGAGGAGGCGTTCGAACGGTGTCGGTAATTCTGGTTTTGCTGCTAGCCTCACATTAAGCCCAATTCGCCCAAGCCTTGGCCCACACGCCCAAGCCCACTTAAAACACACATTTAACACATGGTGAAATCAAAACAAATCTAAAAATCACATACCAAATTAAAAAGATGTCATGCCTAATTAAAATCAATCATAACCAATTAAAAATATTGACTTCCTAATCTAACAAATTGTATTCCTAAACCAAGACAATCAAATATTCAACCTTCCTAATCTAAGCCAATCTTGTCTCCATCAAATCCATTGCTTTCCTTGTCTAACACTAAATCATATCCTCTCTTTAATGCCAAAATCCCTTCCTTGTGAGACAAGGTGAAGCCCTAGCCTTTCTCTATATAAACAACCCATAACCAAGACATGCACTCCTCTAGCTCATACAGATAACTCACAAAAAATCACAACACAAAGAACCTTTGCCACTCACGGCAATAGCAACAGGAAGAACATAAACCATTCCCCTCATCTCATCCACTCCATAACCGAAAATAGCACCCCCCTAAACCTCTACACATCACCGAAAATCTCCCCCATACAGCAGCCCTCCACCACCGAAAATATACCTCCAAACAGCAGCCCAAACACAACCCAAACAGCCCTTGAAACACGCCTGGACAGTAGCCCAAACTATTCCCAAAACAGTCCCTAAAACCCCCTAAAACAGTAACATAAACTGCACTTATAATCCTTGAAATAACCACACTAAACTACACTAAAAACCACGAAAAACACTCGAAACAGTTCGTTGAAACGTCAAAACAGGTGACCTGAACAGTGAGTAGTAATGCAGAGACCGAACAGCGGCAGAACGAAGACCGAACGGTGGCAGAACGGAGACCGAACGGCAAGCAAGACAGCGAAACAGTGAGCTAGGACGCTAAACCAGTGAACCGGAGAAGTTGAGGAGCTGTACTCTTTCCGATGTCCGTGAAACGCAAGCCCGATAGTTGGCAAAAAGGTTAGACCTGAGGGTACTTTCCACACTCATCTTTATTTGATTTTTGCTATTTATTTTGACTGTATTTTAATTATTTGTTGAATCTTGTGTGTGTATGATCCGTGTTGTGGGTATTGGATGAATGAAAGAGTGTCGTCTCTTGCGGTATATAGGATGGAAACCCAGACGTAAATTCCGTAGCCGAATCTGAATGGACGGTAGTGCGGTCTGTACTTGGGATACAACTCCACGTACCGCTTGAATAAACGGCACCTTCTTTTGTTTCATGTTGCTTTGATTTATTTATTTATTTTTCGTCACTTGAATTCTGCATGTTGCTTATTTACGTATGATTCAATCGAGCGCATGGGCTTAGTAAGTGGAATGAAAGATCCCTTATGGGGAGGGGTTAAAGCCCTTTACCATGATGCTTCGCCGCACCGGTTGATGTGTGTTCGGTTGAATGCAAGACACGTTCAATCTGGCATACTACGTTTGATATTATTGTTTTTAATTCTTTGTATGCATAATTCAATCGAGCGCATGGGCTTAGTAAGTGGAATGAAAGATCCCCTACGGGGAGGGGTTAAAGCCCTTTACCACGATGCTTTGCCGCGTCGGTCGATGTGTGTTCGGTTGAATGCAAGATACGTTCAATCGGGCATACTAAGTTTGATATTATTCCTTTTAATTCTATGTATGCATGATTCAATCGAGCGCATGGGCTTAGTAAGTGGAATGAAAGATCCCCTACGGGGAGGGGTTAAAGCCATTTACCATGATGCTTTGCCGCGCCGGTTGATGTGTGTCCGGTTGAATGCAAGATACGTTTAATCGGACATACTGAGCTTGACATTGTTGTGTTTATTCTTTGTGTTGCATGCATCAGGTCTGTTTCCGTTCGAACACGTTCTCAAACACTACACGAACGTGAACCTTCTGTTTACCGTTCGAATGCATTCTCGAACGCTATGCGAATGCACACGCACTTTCTTAGTCCCATAATGCATCAGGTATGGTTCCGTTCGAATGCGTTCTCGAACGCTATACGAACGCGAACCTTTTTTTTACCGTTCTAACGCGTTCTCGAACGCTACATGAACGCACACGCACTTTCTTAGTCCCATAATGCATCAGGTCTGGTTCCGTTCGAACGCGTTCTCACAAACGTGAACCTTCTGTTTACCGTTCGAACGCGTTCTCGAACTCTATGTGAACGCACACGCACTTTCTTAGTCTTATCATGCATCAGGTCTGGTTCCATTCGAATGCATTCTCGAACGCTACACGAACGCGAACCTTCTGTTTACCGTTCGAACGCATTTTCAAACGCTACACGAACGCGCACCCACTGAACTGAGTCATTTTCATCAGATTTCATACATAGTTTTCCTAGTAGCCATCCCCACATGTATGAATACAATGTGTTTAATGTATTACAATTCATATACCTATGTCATGATAACATTTGAGTATTATTTCTTGTGGTATATCGGATGGAAATTCAGACGTAAATTCCGTAGCCGAATCCGAATGGACGGTAGTGCGGTCTGTACTTGGGATACAATTCCACGTACCACTTGAGAAGGTGCTCACATGTGTGCTTGTGTGGTTAGTATGTGTGTTTGTGTTTTCTTGAATATAATATGCCAATGAAGTTGTATGTTTTTCGCTCCTTTGATGTACTTCCAAGCATGCAATCTTAGATTGTCAAATATATGTGTAAGTTTTATTTTGTACATGTAAATTTAGAAGCATGATACTCTTGGAAATAAGTGTTACTTAAGCCTGATTAAATTATTACATAAATCCTTTCATTACAAGTGGCATGAATAAGGGATCATTCTGAACCCAACGGTTTGAGGTCTTCCCTTGCGAGGGGTGAGTGCGGCCTTAAATCTCATTTTCCCGGTTCACACCGGGTGGCGACTCCATTATTCTCCGATTTAGTCCCCCGTAGCTACTCCGTACTCCCGACCGGGCCGCGAGCCCGGGGACAACATGCGTCGCCCAGATTCCTGTGTTCCCACAACGTCTGTTTCCCGTGACTTCCGTGACTTAAATGGTAGTGCCTCCAAATGAGACTCATCATAGGGACTTATATGCAAAAATGCAGTGCCTACAGTAATGCCTATAATAATTAGATTAAAGCTGATGAGAAATCCCATAGGTATTTGATAGCATCCATTTCTGAGGTTCTTGCTGCACAGTATTCGCCTATGGCGACAACATCAATGATTATGCAGTCATTACAGAACATAAGACAATAGTCTCTATATTGACCGCTAGAATGAAGGAAGGCACATCAGTCTGAGACCATATGTTAAGTATGATGTCTCATCTTAATATGGTTGAAACCCATGGTGCACGTATCAATGTACCAAGCCAGGGACAATGATCATGGAAACCCTTCCGAAGCATTTCTTGCAGTTTAAAAGAACCTATTTTATGAATAAGTTGACTTTTACGTTGACTGAACTGCTAAATGAGCTCACCTATTACGAGTCCATTATAAATGGTCCTCGTAGGTCCAATGCCGAGGCAAATGTTGTCGAATCTTCTAAATCTGCAAAGAAGAAGAAGAAAGGCAATTGGAAGGCTAAGGCAAAACCAATGACAAAGAAGAACAGCAAAGGCTCTAAAGGAACCAATGCCAAAGGAAAATGTTTCCATTGTGAACAACAAGGGCATTGGAAAAGAAATTGTCTAAAATACCTTGATGAGCTTAAAGAGAAGAAGAATACAGGTAAATACTATTTACTTGTCATTGAGTCTATTTTGGTGTAGGATGATAAATCCATATGGATTGTTGATTATGGTTCCACTAACCATGTTTTTTGTTCTTTGCAGCTACTTGACTCATAGAGGGACCTTGCTGAAGGTAGCTTTACCATGAGAGTTGGGACAGAAGATGTTGTTTAAGAAAAAGTAGTGGGAGTTTCAAATTTAAATTTTAATAAGAGTTATTTATGTTTGAATGGTGTGCTATATATTTCTAGTTTTCGTAGGAATTTGATTTCTGTAACAAAACTTATGGAATGTGATTTTTCTATTTCATTTAATAATAAGTCAGTTATTATTAGTAGAAATGGATTAAATATATGCACGGGAAACTTCGAAAATAATCTATATGTATTAAGGCCGTTAATGCATGAATCATTGCTTAATACTGAAATGTTTAAGATTGAAAGATCTAAAACTAAACGGAAAAAAATTTCTCATGATAATACCTATTTATGGCACCTTAGACTTGGTCACATGAACCTTGACCGAATAGATAGACTAATTAAGAACGGAGTTTTAGATCAGTTAAGACTCGGTACTTTACCTGTCTGCGAATCATGTCTAGAAGGAAAAATGACTAAGAGACCTTTTACTGGAAAATGGATAAGAGTCAAAGAAACACTTGAGCTAATACATTCGGATGTTTGCGGACCGATGAATGGAAAAGTCCGAGGTCGTTATGAATACTTCATCACTTTCATTGATGATTATTCCAGATATAGGTATGTTTACATAATGCAGCACAAGTCAGATACATTTGAAAAGTTCAAAGAGTATCGTGCTGAGGTTGAGAACCAGTTAGGTAAAAGCATCAAAATTCTACGATCAGATCATGGAGGAGAATACCTTGATAGAGATTTCGAGGAATTCTTAGTTGAGCATGGAATTATTTCACAGCTCACAGCAGCTGGAAAACCACAATAAAATGGTGTTGTAGAAATGAGAAATTTGACCCTAATAGACATGATGAGATCAATGTTTAGTTATAACACTCTACCTAGTTCATTTTGGGGGGTATCCATTACAAACTGTAATGTATATCATGAATGTAGTTCCTTCTAAGTTTGTTCCTAAGACTCTCTTAGAGTTATGGAATAGTCGTAAAGCTAGTTTGCGACATTTCCACATATGGAGGTGTCTAGCACATGTGCTAAAGAACAAGACTACTAAGATGGAACCACGTTCACGGGTGTGCCTATATATAGGCTATCCTAAGAAAACTAGGGGCGGATTCTTTTATAGTCCATAAGATAATAAAGTATTTGTGTCGACAAATACTACATTTCTTGAGGATGACTATATGAGAGAGTTCAAACCTTGAAGTAAAGTGTTACTTAAGGAGTTACTTGCTGGTCCGACCAGTACATCATTGTCAAATGTTGACAAAGACATAACACCTTCTACATCTGAGAGTCAGATGCAAGTTTATTAGGATATCATACCACCTAGACATAGTAGGAGGGTTGTAAAACAACCTAAACGCTATCTAGGAAATGGTGAGGTGCAAGTTGTTGCATCTTGTGATGGTATAGATGATCTATTAACCTATCGTAGTGCAATGGAAGACACTGATAAAGAGGAATGGCTCAAAGTCATGAACCTCGAGATGAAGTCTATGTACTCTAACTTAGTCTGGGAACTTGTAGACCAACCTGATGGAGTAAAACCCATAGGTTGCAAGTGGATCTACAAAAGTAAAAGAGGAATAGATGGGAAAGTACAGACTTTCAAGGATAGGCTAGTGGCAAAGGTTTATACCCAGAAAGAAGAAGTTGACTATGAAGAGACTTTCTCGCCAGTAGCCATGCTTAAATCCATTAGGATTCTTCTTTCCATTGCCCCATATTATAACTCTGAGATTTGGCAAATGGACGTCAAGACTGCATTCTTGAATGGCAATCTTGATGAGTGTATCTATATGGTACAACCAGAGGGGTTCATTTATGGACTTAAGCAAGCATCTATATCTTGGAACATAAGGTTTGATACTACGATCAAGTCTTATAACTTTGAGCAGAACATCGATGAACCTTGTGTCTACAAGCACATCATTGATGGTAAAGTGGTTTTCCTTGTGTTATACATCGATGATATTTTACTCATTGGGAATGATGTAAAGATATTATCAGACGTGAAAAACTGGCTAGCTAACCAATTCCAAATGAAAGATTTGGGAGAGGCAAGTTATGTTCTTGGGATCCAGATTATTCGGGATCGCAAGAAACGACTGTTAGTATTGTCTCAAGCAACCTATATCGACAAGATTCTTGTGTGATTTGGTATGTAAAAATCCAAGAAAGGTAATTTACCTTTCAGGCATGGAATTCATTTGTCTAAGGAACAGTCTCCTAAAACACCTCAAGGAGTTGAGGAGATGAGACATATACCATATGCTTCAGCAGTTGGAAGTCTTATGTATGCTATGTTATGCACGAGACCGAACATCTATTTTGTAGTGGGAGTAGTCAGTAGGTTTTAATCCAACCCAGGATTAGATCATTGGGTAGCGGTAAAACATATTCTCAAGTATCTTCGGAGAACGAGAAATTATATGCTTGTATATACAAGTCAGGATATGATTCTAAGATGATATACAGACTCTGATTTTCAGACGGATGTCGATTCTATGAAATAAACATCTGGATCAGTGTTCACCCTAGATGGTGGGGCTATAATATGGAGGAGCATAAAGCAATCTTGTATTGCTGACTCCACCATAGAGGCTAAATATGTAGTGTTGGAGAGTTATGACCCATAGCGTCACTATTTGTACAGATCATGGTGTTGTTGTACAAATTAACTATGTGACAAAGGAAATTGCTCTTTTATCATTTGTGATTAGATCACCCAGATGTATAAATGATGAAAGGTCCATATTATTAGTTCCTGGATTGAGATGATATGAGACAATATCAATCCATGAAGGTTTAATCATTAAATATCCCTAGTCAGAGTATTATCGAGATTGTACATCGATAATGCGTAAAAGACTAGTATTACACGTGTGCGCATTTTGAGGGCATAAAAACATAGTTCTCATATATTTGGGTATAGGATACTTATGCAAGTGTAGGCATGGCGCTTTGCTAGAAGCCAACCTTGTCTTGTAAATCGGTACAAACGTAGTACTAGGTACTTACGTGTTCGGATAGTCCGACAACCGGATTTACTGCCAACATATCCGGGGATCTCATTGGTCGCTTCCCGAAGATTCACCGATGACGTATGACTCGCACTTTATTAATCTGGGATTAATTAGTAGAGAGAGAAAATTAATCTAGGATTAATTACGGAGATATTTTATCTGGGACAAAATATCGTTTAAAGAGAGAGAACGATTAATTTGGAATTAATCGATAAAATAATATATTCGATATATTATACGAAATTAGATTTCGACGTGGAATTGAAATTAGATTTTAATTCGGGCGAACGAGTTAATTTAGAATTAATTCATGGGCGACGTGAATAGTGATTTTGCTAAGCATAATTATTTAATTGCGTCGCAATGGAAAATTCGTTAATTTGGAATTAGCGAACCCGAGCCCGGGAGTGTTTGCGAGCGCATTCACATTTCGAATTCAAGTGCGGCCCGCAAGTCACATCAAGCGTCAAATCGCTAGTCAATCAATTGATGTGACTACTTGTCACTTGATTGATGTGAATAGTTGATGTAGTGGTTGTGGCTTAATTGCTTTGACTTTTGGAAAGCCAAATATTTGGTAAATGAATTAATTGATTTTGAAAAATCAAAAGTGTGATACACAATTCTTCCAACAACCACCAACACACTCTCTCACTTCTTCTCTTCTCTCATTCACGCCCAAGGGGCTGCAGTTTTCCTCTTCTGTTTTTTGCCAAAAACCGTGAGCATGGAGCAGGAAAATGATGATTTTGTTGCAAAATCAAGAGTGCTAGCACACATGAGAGTCATACAAAGGTGATAGGGAAACCCACTTGTGAGCAAGGAATCACCAAATGAAGCTTGGAGCTTGGAGCACACTTGGAGATGGGCGAATTAGAGGAGCCAAAAACCTGAAACTGCCGTGAGCCTTAAAGGACTTCAAACTTAAAAAGTTTTGTTCTTCACCGCATCGCCTCAACCGATCGATGAAAGTATTCCGAAACTTCCTCGATGTATTCACATGTTTTTTCTTGCTTGTTATTTGATCCTCGGGACCGTAGATTTTCCTAACAATGGTATCAGAGAGAGTAAAAGCATGAAACTTGAATTTAGGGTTAAAATTGGGTAAAATGTATTTGAGCATGATTTGATGAAATTGGATGATTGAGTATGCTTAAATGTAGTTTAATTGAAGTTTGATTGGATCAATTTCATGAAAAGTTGTTTGGAACAATTTTCCCCAAAAATCATGGCTTGACCGAATGATAACATAGCCCTAATGTCTTGGTATTTTTTGATTTTGATTCATTGGATGAGTTGGAATCATGTTGGGAAAGTTGATTGTGGACTTAATTGGATTAAAACCGAATCGATTTGTAAAAACCCATATATTGCCGAGACAAAGGAAGCATGAAAATGGGTTTGATTTTTGATAAAAATATGTTGGACATGTTTTTTTATTGATAAGCATAATTAATTAGGCTAATTGGTGTTTTGGAAATATTGATTTGGTTGATTAATTATGGTTTACACTTTGAGTAATTAAATTATGAATTTGGAATTTTGGAATTTAATTATGTTGGGCTTAAATTGGATTTGGGCTTGAAAAGTTGTTATTGGGCTTTAATGAGCTTGGTTGTACCAAGATGGGTTTAGGCTAAATTGGTTGGATCCAATTGGGCCCAAAACCGAATCCATAAAGTCCAAATGCGACTAATGAACCTTTAACTTTAATTGGGCCTAATGGGCCTAAATTGGTTTCGAGGCTTATGGGGTTATTCCTTGATTGGGCTTTGGTTATTGGGTTTGACCCAAGTTGACCAAAAGTCCACGCCTTAAAGAAATTAATTGAAAGCCCATTGGACTTTAATTAAATTAAAGTGAGAGAGGAAATGGAGAGATTTGGTCTAGGATCAATGTGTAAAGTATCCATCTGCATATCATTATTATTTATTTATATGCGCCTTATTATGTGTTTAGAATGCATGTTTAAGGGTGTATGATGATGAGACCTTAACAAAGATAATAAATTGGTTGCCAATTTGCACGCGAAAAACCCTCACAAAATATTAAGCGTTTTTCATTCCATTGAGTGTTTTCTACTCAAGATCTAAGACTGGCATTGGTTTGTTGGACAAAGTCAAGACCTTTGTCCGTCGAGGATGTGTTTGAATCACGAGAGCTTTGTTCCATATTGGTGTCTTGTCCAAGTTGTGATTTGTTGGCCAAAGTCAAGATTACTTCTTGTCCATCGACATTGATTACGAAGCTTTCCAAGGTCAATGGGTCACGCTTAACTGGGATTACTAAGTTTGTTGTGCCAAAGCCAAGGCTTAGTTGATTCAGAGGAAAAAGGTTAGGCAATATATTGGATATATTGGCATATATAAGATATATGTTTCGGACTTGGATGTCCCCCTACTGGATCTAGGAATTGGATGGGATCCAATTGGTCTTAGAGATCTACCTAGTTAATTATCATACAATTTGTTGGCCAAAGTCAAGATTGTGTGACATTTAACGGGATCCTAGCCCACTAGGAAACACGGTTTCCTGAGTACTCCACAGAGGGTTAGAGGCTTGCCGAAAATAGTGGGAGGCAAGTATTAAATTTGCAATATTCGTTTAGTTACTTGCTATACGCGCTCAATACAAATATTCATCAAATAAATTAAATGTTAGTTAGAGAAATATTTAAATTATTATTTTAAATAAAACAGTTGGGCTATATTCAAACTATTCATTTATAGTTGATTATATAATTGGATTATAGTAATCAATATATTTGAATTTAATTGATCATTTATAGTTGATTTTATAATTGGATTATAGTAATCAATATAATTGAATTAACCAATTAAATTATAGTTTATTATATAGTTGGACTATAGTAATCATTATAATCAATAGTACCTAAATCGTTGATTAAATAGTTGGACTATTAAAATCAAGATAAAATTAAAAGATTAGTGTTTAAAACATAATCCTGGGTGAAAATGTTTTTTAAACGACTTTAATTTTCAAATTGGGAATAAAATTTCAGGATGGTCCTGGAAACTAATAAGTTACTTTATTTGATAAAATAATATATTAGGCCTAAGCCCGGAGTTAAGCAAATAAGTAGAACATGATATTTGGAATATTCATGTAATGATAACTTTAGTGCTCAATACATTATGCTTGCCGAATAGACTCCTTAATTTCTTAATCAGAATTAAGGATTAGATCCTTATAGTATGATAATTAAATTGAAGGATCTTCATAGATATATTATTAGATCTTAGAAGTACTAAATTGCAATAGTAAACTCTTGGAGAGTTAATGGCTATACTCAATGAGTCAAAGTCAAAGTTTGCAATAAGGCAAGATGCGCAAGGCGCAACTTATTTCGACAGTCCGGAAGGCCAAGGCTAGGCCGAAGGCTTCTGGAATGTGAAAAAGGGCAAAGGTAAAATCATTATAATCTTCTGGGAAGATAAAGGACATATCCCAAAATATCTGCCTAAATTGTGGCAAACGGGGACACGGAAGTGTGACTGCCGTATGGACAAGGCAGACATGAAGGAATTGAAAACGAGCAAGGCTCTGACTTCAAATATATTTGTCATAAATATGTTCACGACTAGTACTGAAATTGGATTTTAAATACTTAGTGTGGTACATAAATATGTACTGATGTGCAGAATCTGCTATGAGCAGGATACTGACTTCAGTTGAGATTAATCTGTGAATCGGAAACGGGACGAAAGTCGTTGTTTTAACCGTAGATACCTAAGTTTAGGAACTACCCTTCGGGTATGTACTTAAATTAGGAAACTGTTAAAATGTAACTAGTTTGACTAGATACATTATTTCTGTATCAGGGTTTAATCTGTTGCGGATGTACCTTTATATTCTAGAACACTAAAGTGTTTTATTTTATAAAGATGATGTTGAGATAAACACATTAGATGTGAATAACAAAATTTATATTTTGAATATAAATAAATCTCAAACATATAACATGACAAATAAATAGCTCAAACTGATTTGATCAGATAAAACTTAAATATGGCATTGTTGTCTGGGACACAATTAAACAAGACTCGTATATCCACACTTTTGAAGAGTGGATACTAGGACAGATTTGATTCTATTCAAATAAAGTCTACGAATCTAGTTTATTGGGCAAAGTGCCTAAAACACTATTTACTTGGTAAAAGTGCAAGTGCCACCGATTTGTTAGCCCTAGTTCATAGTGACGTAGGTGGGCCCATATCTAGCTAGGCTAAAGGTGGATATAAATGTTTCGTGACCTTTACGGATGTGGCATCGCGTTATGGTTATGTGTTTCTTTTGAAACACAAATCGAAAACTTTTACAATTTCGACGCGAAATAGACAAACAGATCGGCTAAAGTATTAAAACATCACGGTTAGACCATGATGAAAATACTTAAGCAATAAGTTTCTCAAATACTTGAAAGAGTATAGTATTCTTTCAATGAGGACTCTTCCTGGAACACGTCAATTTGACGGTGTGTCAGAACTGAGAAACCGAATTATGTTAGACATGATAAGGCTAATCATGAGTCGCTTTGAGCTACCATTTCCTTCAACGGATACGCATGAACAGTGCAGAACTTATTTTGAATAAAGTTCCATAGAAATATGTTAGACAGACTTCATATTAGATATGAACAAGAAAGAAACTGGGTTTCTCATTCCTGAAGATTTGGGTATGCTATGCATATGTTTGGATGATACCAAACCAAAACCCAAATTGGATAAGTGCCTAAGTTGTAGGTTATCCTAGGGAAACAAAAGTATAGTACTTATACAACTCACTAGAAAACAATTTAATTGTTGCTCACCATGCGGTTTTCCTAAGAGGAATACCGATATGCAGTGGTAAGTGGGAGGAAAGTAAAACTCGATGAAAATCGGAGTAATACTATTACAGGCATCGATTCCTTAATGGAACACAAATAGTTCATCAAGGATGAAACTATACCAATAATCTTCGAATACACAAAAACCGTGTAAGTCGGAGAGAGTCAGAAAACAACCTGGGGTATGGGTTTCTGATCTCACCTCATAAAGATGTCAATCTTATTGAGGAATACGAACTGACTACGAATGAGGAAGTGATACAAGGTATCGACTCCCTATTATGGCAAAGTTCCATGATTCCGAAATGGATTCCATGTATATCAACCTAGTTTGGATACTAGTTGATGTACCGCAAGGCATTATGCCTATTGGTACTATATAAGTCTTCAAGGAAGACATACATGAAAGGCAACATACCAACGTACTAAGCTAGGCTTGTAGCGAAAAGGTATCGTTATCAACATTGTGTTGATTACAACAAAATCTTTTACTGTTGCCACAGTAAATACATTTGGATAATGCTTGCTAATGCTGCATGTTTCATTTATGAAATGTGGCAGCTAAATGCCAAAACTGCTTTCCTTAACAGAAACCTTTTGGAGGATGTTTACAACATCCTGATGGTTTTGTCGTACCATAACTAGCAAATAAGGTTTGCAGGTTATTCAATCCATGGATGGATTGAAGCAAGCATTGCGTTCTTGGAATTATCGCTTTGATGTAATCATAATGGTATATGATTTAATTCAAAACGAAATGATTCTTGTGTATATAAGGAGGTTAGTGGGAGTGCACTGACATAAAAGTCCTAAGTAATAATGATATATCATTTCTTGGAAATGATATTCCCATAATACAATCGGTGAAATCTTGGCTTTCATGAAAATTCTCCGTAGAATTCTTATGAGAAACAACCTTTATTCTAGGAATAAAGATCTATTGGGATAGATTTAAGGTTGTTGATACTCTCTGAGAAATCGTACATTGAAAAATGTATGTGACCTGGTGTCTCATATGCTTTGAGCATATGGAGTCACAATCGGGCCAATCCATGTGATGGTCACTGGATTGATGTTAAGGACATCCTTAAGTATCTTAGAGGAACTAAGAATGTTGTCTTAAACTATGGAGAAGTAAAACTTGAAGTGACTGGGTTCACTGCTGCAAGTTTCCTAAACCGATAAAATGACTATAAGTCGCAAACGGTACTATAAAGTTTGAATAACGGAACAGTGAGCTGGAAATCTTCCAAGCAAGATACCGTTACCGAATAAATAACAAAAGTGGATTATTGCTGCAGCTGAGGCAGCAATGGAAGCCTTCTGGATTGATAATAATCCTAATCAGATTAGGAGTAGTTTTGTTAGTAGCTGAGCTAGGCTACAGCGCAGGCTAAAGAATTAATGGTCTCATCAACGATCCAGATATATATTTCGACTATTCATCTTATTCGTTCGGATCATACATTATGGCGATGTGATGATCGTATAAATCGCATCAGATGATAATCATGTAAATCCGCTGACGAAAGTCTTTTCTCAGTAATTTGAGCGAACCGTACATAGTTCGGGTGTAGGACACTCGAGTGACTGGCTATAGGCCATGTGAGAGATTGTTGGACAGTTATGACCCATAGCGTCACTATTTGTATAGATCATGGTGTTGTTGTACAAATTAACTATGTGACAAAGGAAATTGCTCTTTTATCATTTGTGATTAGATCACCCAGATGTATAAATGATGAAAGGTCCAAATGATTAGTTCCTGGATTGAGATGATATGAGACAGTATCAATCCACGAAGGTTTAATCATTAAATATCCCTAGTCAGAGTATTATCGAGATTGGACATCGATAATGCGTAAAAGACTAGTATTACACTTGTGTGCGTTGTGAGGGCATAATGGCATAGTTCTCATATATTTGGGTATAGGATACTCATGCAAGTGTAGTAGGAGGTTGTGTTTTACCGATGGTACGGAAAACAGCTTCGCTCTGGATAGACCCCTCGGAATTCCATTGGTAGTATGACTATGTGTCTATGGAAGTCCGAAATCAGGGTAGGTGTATTTGGTCTTAACCTGAGACTTGCACCGCTGATACTTGCGACAATCAATATACTTTGGTTTTAGGTCGTCCAGGGCTTTAACAGGTTCTATGTACGCCTCTGCTGGGTATATTGAGAATCGTAGTGTGTTGGGTGTGATGTCAAGACGGAAGTATCACTCCAGTCATAGTGGAGATGATGGTCACGTATGATACGGGACTAGTTCTCTTATATGCTGCAGCTATCGGGATATTATGACTAGGTCATGTATATCCGATTATAGAGACTAGTTACCAGAGATCCGATAAGTGCTTCGTATGGGGCAGACACAATTCCAGCCCCAGACCTAGCATGTGACATCAGATGCTGGATCGGAATACACAATACTACGTATACTACGTCTGATATAGATCACATATTCCTGTAAGGATATTTCTAGAGAATTGGGTAGGCATGGCGCTTTGCTAGAAGCCAACCTTGTCTTGTAAATCGGTACAAACGTAGTACTAGATACTTACGTGTTCGGATAGTCCGACAACCGGATTTACTGCCAACATATCTGGGGATCTCATGGGTCGCTTCCCGAATATTCACCGATGACGTATGACTCGCACTTTATTAATCTGGGATTAATTAGTAGAGAGAGAAAATTAATCTGGGATTAATTACGGAGATATTTTATCTGGGACAAAATATCGTTTAAAGAGAGAGAACGATTAATTTAGAATTAATCGATAAAATAATATATTTGATATATTATACGAAATTGGATTTCGACGCGGAACTGAAATTAGATTTTAATTCGAGCGAACGAGTTAATTTAGAATTAATTCGTTAGCGACGTGAATAGTGATTTTGCTAGGCATAATTATTTAATTGTGTCGCAATTGAAAATTCGTTAATTTAGAATTAGCGAACCCGAGCCCGGGAGTGTTTGCGAGCGCACTCGCATTTCGAATTCAAGTGTGGCCCGTAAGTCACATCAAGCGTCAAATCGCTAGTCAATCAATTGATGTGACAACTTGTCACTTGATTGATGTGAATAGTTGATGTAGTGGTTGTGGCTTAATTGCTTTGACTTTTGGAAACCCAAATATTTGGTAAATGAATTAATTGATTTTTGAAAAATCAAAAGTGTATTAGATACACAATTCTTCCAAAAACCACCAACACACTCTCTCACTTCTTCTATTCTCTCATTCACGCCCAAGGGCTGCAGTTTTCCTCTTCTGTTTTCTGCCAAAAACCGTGAGCATGGAGAAGGAAAATGATGATTTATTTGCAAAGTCAAGAGTGCTAGCACACATGAGAGTCATACAAAGGTGATAGGGAAACCCATTTGTGAGCAAGGAATCACCAAATGAAGCTTGGAGCTTAGAGCACACTTGGAGATGGGCGAATTTGAGGAGCCAAAAACCTGAAACTGCCGTGAGCCTTGGAGGACTTCAAAGGGCTTAAAAAGTTTTGTTTTTCACCGCATCCCCTCAATCGATCGATGTAAGTATTCTGTAACTTCCTCGATGTATTCACATGTTGTTTCTTGCTTGTTATTCGATCCTCGGGACCGTAGATTTTCCCAACATGTGGCAGCTTGTGAAGCAGCTAAGGAAGCAGTCTGGCTTCGAAAGTTCTTGGTAGATCTGGAAGTTGTTCCAGAAATGGATAAACCGCTCGCACTTTATTGTTCAATAATGGTGCAGTGGTGAACTCCAAATAACCAAGAAGCCACAAGAGGGGTAAGTATATGGAGAGGAAATATCACTTCATCAGGGAGATAGTGTAGATAGGAGATGTCGATGTCATGCAGATTCCATCCCCAGACAACTTGGCTGATCCGTTTACAAATACCTTATCGGCTAATATGTTTGAAGGTCACCTAAAGGGTTTATGATTACATGACATGTCCCATTTGCTCTAGTTCAAGTGGGAGTTTGTTGGGATTTATGTCATAGAGCTTAATGTATTGTAAACATAATTGATTATTGTAATAATAATAAATGCATTATTCATTTTTATCAAAGTTGTTTGATTTATATCGCATATTGTCCAATTGTCTTGTTTACCTTGATTAATATTGTACCTTCAGACTTAGTGTATGTTTGATGCACAAGAGGATTTAAGTCCAAAGTTAGTAATCTAAATAGTCCATAGAGAACAAACAAAGAGGGTACTTTATTTGTGGTTTATCTATAGCTGCGGTCCATTCTATACTTGTATGACGACCTTGATCCGGGATCGTTCATGTAGTGACATGGGAATCGAGGCACCTTGTATGATGAGATCATATAGGACTGGACTTAGATAAATACGAATTTCTTTTAATATCCGTTAACCGAGGAAATTCATTTTATCTAATAGATGGTCATATATGGATTTGATCTTAATCCTAAGTGTACTTCGAACTCCTGCATGACAGGCTATGTCCTTTGATTTACTATGGTGAGGTTGGTGTTGCATTCCTGGCCAATAACTATGTATTTTGGGGATATAGTTTGGTGTGTAGCTGGGAACATTTTACATAGATATGGAATTCACGCCTTCTTACGAGAAGCATAAGAGTATCTCTTTTAAGAGTTGATTCGGGACTTGAACAATTTGAGCGCTCAACCTTTCTATTGCGAATAGAAAGTTTTATATTCATAATTGTTATGAATTAATTGTTCATTATAGAATAAATAGTGCTTAAGAGACAAAATATTTAGAGGGATTTCATGGACTTTTGACCCGACCCTATTTATGAGATATTCGTGAAGGGCTATATCCATATGTAATGACTATATCGATGGACACCGAAGTTGTTCGGTTTATTTCACCCATCTACGGTAACAGGAGTTCAACTTCGAGTTTATAGTGGAATAACGCGGAGTTAATAATTTGTAATATTTGATTAAAGAGTTTAATTAATATTTCGGAATTATTAGAGCTCAGAACCGTAGGTCTATTTGGTCCCCGTGCTAGCTCGATTAACTGTATCAAACCTAATATAATTATATTCTCTAATAATATGCTCACATAATATTTAAATATTATTAATGAGATTAATAATATTTATTGTCACAAATAAAAACTATGTCAAATTAGTTTAACTTAATGTTTTCTAGAATTCTTTGATTATGAGATAATCAAGTCTTGATTATGAGATAATCAAGTTAGTAATAATTATGAGATACTTACTACAACATAATTGAAGGTAATTTAATCATTATTAAGATAGTGATTTTTATTTACCTTGGAGACAAAGTCATATGGCTTGTCATGCTCTCCAATTTATTATGTCTATTAAGTGGCTTGTATACACCTAATAATTTTTTCATTAGCTAATACGTTCTTATGCTTTGGTATGGCCTCCATATTTATGTGTTTGCCATTGAAAGAAAGCATTACTTGCTTAATGACAAAGTCATTGTCTTTAGCTTATCATTTCTTATGCTTTGGTATGACATTCATATTTTTGTGTTGGCCATTGTAAGAGCATATAGTATCTACCATTTCTCTCACTTCCAACGTTAACATTTTGCATTCATTCACACAAGTGCCATTGAGAGAAAATAGAGAGAGTTCAAGCATTCACAAGTGTTGTGAGAGTGATTGAAATTTCAAAATGCCAAACACCATTGTGACATCTTAATTCTCTAAATTGTTTAGAGTTTTGATCTTTGTGAGTGAAGCCCACACTTTAGTTTGTTGTTTTCGAGTCATAGTTCAAAAGATCGAGTGGTTTCACAAGTGTTGGACATCAAAATATTGATTTTGGCTACTACAACAAAGGGAGAAGGCAAAGAAAATTTTAAAGATCCATACCGGAGCCGGTTCCACCACCAGTAATTTCTGCGACGCTAAGGAAAGTCATTTTCTACAATACGAGTAATCCAGGACATAACCATTGGAAGGCCATAGTAAGAGTTTTAAGGTATATACGAGACACCTTCAAAGTATGGTCTACATTATACATATATCATGTTGTTCTAGAAAGATACAGTGATGCTAACTAGATATCTAATACATTGGATTCCAATACCACAAGTGGATTTGTTTTCATGGTAAGGGGTGTGACCGTATTATGGAAATCCTAGAGACAAATGAGCATTGTTCGTCTATAATGGAGTCTGAGTTCATTGTTGGAGTTGGTACTTGGAGCGCCAATCCAAATAACGTATTGTACATTATATTTTATTATTTATTAATAAAATAATTATATTTTCATTTCAACCTTGTTAATGATAATGTCAGTATGCATATAAGTTTGATATATAAATATGTTGAGAATGACATCGATCTTAGAATAGTCATGTAGTAATACAAGACACCGGATGGTCCGATATTGGTATAGTATTACTATTATAAACTATTATTAAAGTAAGTATTCCTAGTTGTTGGTTTCGGAATACGATCGAATTCCTATAATCTAGAAGACTAGCACATCTTGTATATTGGAATTAGAGTTCCAATAGTCTAACCTAATGTACCATGGGCAAAGAAAGCTCGTATAGACATGTGGGTATTCATTGGAGTGAATACTGAATGACTCAAATGTGATTCCTAATAGTTGGAAGTAAACACCACTGTTAATAGGAATATCCTCGAGACGTGTAATATATGTGATCATTTGACTATAGGATAATATTGAATTTTGTGTGTGATCTTCCACACTTTAATGTCATAAATGTCAGAGATATTTCATGGTATGACTACTAGATGTTCGTTGTGTGTGGATCGATGCACTCGTTAATCTAGTGCGTATTAAGATAGAATCTGTCGGGGTTTAGGTATCTAATGCACTCGATATGTACCATAAGGGATTTAGGTATCCATGTGAGTAATTTATGATTCTTAAGACTTTGGCCAAAGCCGATCACTTAGGGTTGATCATATATATCAGAAATTATGTTTTGATTAGTTGTAAAAAAATCGTGGACATGTCGAAAATATGAGATGTGTGTCTCGAAAGGTTGATGGTATAATCTATGTTGCCTAAGCACAACTTGGATAGCCTACGACAGAAGGATTGTTAAACATATGTGATTACCTCGACTTGTATAGTTCATAAAGGTCGTTCGTGTTCTTCCCAAATTCGAAGGTAGCCGTACTGCGATCATATAAGTTAGGCTTATATGACGAACGTGTTTTGACTTAGAGAGTCCCACAATATGAAGTGTACTCGTTGAGCACTTTGGTAGGCGATAATGTTTGATAATAAATAATATTTTATATTATAATTATCAATTAAAATAATTAAGTGTTGATGGATAATATTAATTATTTACTTTGACCCAAATGGATTAATTGGATTAATCCAAAATCACATAGGGGCGTTGTTATAATTTCATAAATTTCTCTACCATTGAAGGATATTTTGGTAATTATAAAATATGTAATAATAGGTGTTTTTGGATTCATTTAATTGATTAAATCAAAGTGGTGGACAATGAATTAATCATTTGGTTAAACTTTGTCTAGATTTAATTGGATTAAATCAACGTGATAGATAGAGGTGATTAGTCACACCTAATTATACATATTTGGAAAAATTGGATTAAGCTCACCTAAAAGTTGATTAGGAATTTTATTAATTAAAAATTGCATAAGCTTCACTATAAAAGGAAAGCTTTAGCAAGTTTTTGATTAAGCTTGAGAAAGCTAAAGCAATCAAAAATTAGATATATTAGCCTAAGTAAAAGAAGTATTTAGAGAAGCTTTGGAAGTTCTCTACATTTTTCAAGAAGGAGAAGAAAGATTGGATCTTAGAATCAAGCTTGCTAGGTAAGTTTGATATTTTATAAAGTTGTGTTTTCATTAGTGAGTTGTTATCATTAATGATGCATATAATGATATATTATTTATTGGATACATAATAACATAGCTTGAAGTTGAAATTAGGCTAATGAATTTTGTATGGATGTTTTGGAAGCATAAACATATTATACTTGTGATTAGGTCAAATATGTTCATGTTGGACATGGAACATAAAATTAGAGTTTGGAACAATATATGATAACGTGGAGGTATTGCTACCATCCTAGAACCATTAGACCACCTTTGAGTGACCTAAAATTATTCATGAGTCACTTCATTATAGGATTCTATTTTGGTTCGTGTTTTGATTCAAAAAAATATTATGATATATGCCCTAGAGCTTCATGTAATGTAAATCGAGTTATTTGTTATGAAATAAAAGATGCATTATTCATTTATCAAAATATTTGATATAAATCGCATATTGTAAATTATCATATTTCCCTTGATTACTTATGCACCTTCAGACTTAGTGTATGAGTGTCATACATAAGAGGATTGAAGTCTGAAATTAGTAATTTAAAATAGTCCATAGAAAGCAAATAAAACGGGTACTTTTTTTGTGGTTTATCTATAGTAAGGGTTCATTCTATAATTGTATGGAAACTTTGATCCAGGATCGTCCATGTGGTGACATGAGAATTGAGGCACCTTATATGATGTGATCATATAGGACTAGACCCAGATAAAAATGAGTTTCTTATAATATTCGTTAAAATAAAGAAATTCATTTCAATCTACTAGATGATCATATATGGATCGATCAGAATCCTAAGTGTACTGTGAACTTCAACATGGCAGGCCATGTCCTTTGATTTACAAAGGTGAAGTTGGTTTAGCAATCTCGACCAATAGCTATGTACTTTGGGGACATGGATTGGTGTATAGTTGGGGACATTTTACATAGATATGAAATTCACTCATTCTTGCGAGAAGTATATAAGTATCTTCTTTAAGGGTTGATTTAGTACTTGAACGATTAGAGCGCTCAAGTCTTTCTATTGCGAATAGAAAGATTAATATTCATAATAGTTATGAATAAATTGTTAATTAGAGAATCAATAGTACTTAAGGTAAAAAAAAATTAGAGGGGTGTAACGGACATTATAACCCGACTCTAAGTATAAAATACTCGTGAAGGGCCAATCCGTATGCAATGACTATATCGATGGACACCAACGTAGTTCGGCTTATATTATCTATCTACGGCAAAGAAAGTGCAGCTTCGGATTTTTAGTGGAACAACCTGAGGTTAATAATTTGGAATATTTAATTAAGAGTTTAATTAATATTTCGGGATTATTGGAACTTGGAACCGTAGGTCCATTTGGTCTCTGTGCTAGCTCGATATACTGTAACAAATTAAATATAATTGGATGGTCCAATTATATACTCACATACATATATTATTAATGGGATTAATAATATATTTTTTCACATATATAACTTTATATTATATTTAATATAAGGGTTTCATGAAATAAATGATTATAAGATAATCATTTAATTTAATGTAAATATTAAATTATTTAATATATCATTTATTGAAATGAAGAATTTTTTAAATATGATTTGAAAAAATTCAACATTACATTAATGGTATTTACACATTTTCAACATTACATTAATTTTCATTATGATGACAATTAATAAGCTGGTTGTTATAAAAATTAGGTATAGAAAAAGGGTGTGGCCAAATTTATGGTTGAAGTGTGCTTAGGGTTTTGTTTAATTTTTTACAACATTAACCCTAAGTATAAAAAGAAAAAATAAGATTTTTCTTAACACAATTTCATTCTTGAAAAACCTAGTCACCTTTATTTTTGTTTTCTCTCAAGTATTGAAAAAAACAAAAGAGAAAAAAAAAATTCGGGTGCGACAAAACCTTGTTTCAAACTCTAAAGAGTTGAGGGATTTTTTTGTGAGTGAAGCCCACACTTCCTTTTGTTGGTAACGAGTGATAGCACGGAAGACCATTCAGATTTTTTTTTATCTAGAAAAATTGGGGAATATAAGGGGATATTTCAAGGGTGTTGTGGGGTTATTTTTGTGAGAAAAAACAGACTTGAAACACTGCTACATTACACGCAAATTAGGGAATGATTTAGGTTAGTTGTACGCGCGTTTTGGGTGTAAAATGGATCAGATCTAAGCTATTGTTCAGGGGCTGTTCCGGGGCTAAAGTATTGTTAAAACAGAAAAAAAAAATCAGACCAGGGGCTGGTCAGATTTAGTCATCAATGGGAAATGGCAAAAAAAATTTCTAGGTCGATCCCGGTGCCTAAACCGCTTCCGTTGCGTGAGGGAAAATATTTCCTACAATAAATATATATATATGTATTTTGAATACATGTATGTTTGTTGTATAACATGTGTTGTTGTTGGTTATGACATTAAAGTTATTTTTTGGTGTTTTTGAAAGTGTATAAGGTTTTATTTTAAAAATATCTATGAAAGTCGCGACAGCTGCGTTGCAGCGCATCATACTACTTGCGCACGTGGGCGCGCTTGGCCCAGGTGATGCGCTCTCTCTCTGTTTTTTCCTGTTTTGGTTTTTCCGGACTCTTATTCGTCTCCGATTTTTCCTATACACTCGTAATGGAATATAATATTTTATTAAAATATTTAAAAATACAGCTATGCTCAATTACCATGGGTTATACCCATTTCCACTGTGTGGGGCATCGATTTGACCTTGGGGTCCCACAACCGCACCAACATTCATAGCGTTAGATAAAGTTACAGAAGTAGCGAAATGACTTAAAAATTTCATATATGATATTCCAAACTGGCCAAAACCGGTGCCAGCTAAAAGCATATATTGTGATAGCTAATCAGTTATTAGGAGAGCCCAAAATATAATGTATAATGGTAAGTCTCGACACATTCTGAGAAGACACAATACCATATGGCAACTACTCTCAAGTGGTATAATTTCAATAGATTATATCAAATCGAAGAAAACCTAGCAGATCCACTTACTAAGGTTTACCTTGAGAGTAAGTTGAGAAGTCATAGAGAGGAATGGCTTTGAAGCCTATAAATTAAGAATTATCACTATGGAAACCCAACCTAGCTGATTGGAGATCCCGAGATCTAGGTTCAAAAAAGAAAACTGAAATTTTATGCAATTCAAACCAAGCATTGTAGAGTTTTTATACTCTTTCTCACTTCTATAAAGACGCATAGTGTTGTCTGTTGTTGTGAGATTATCGTACCGCGAGTATACGGTGTCAAGTTTTAGTAAAAGATAAGTAGAGTGTTGAACCCACAGGGATTGTAATCAAACTCGCAATAAATACTATACTTGATAAACTTAAATTTATTTAGAAAACAATTTAAAATAGGCTAAATTAAAACTAAAAACTAAATAAGCGAGAAATCTAAATGTTAAATTTAGAAAAGACCAAGATGAGAGAGATTCTAGAGTCTGATTTCACCTAGTTGTCCCTTATGTATTTGTCATGCCAATCAATTCTTATTTAGTTGCATTGTTTATAAGCCAAGAACCCTAAATGACTCTAACTCCCTCTCCCGAGTGTCGAGTGAAAATATTATCAATTACCGACTTCGATATCCCTATAAATATATAGTAATTAACAATTCATTATGATATGTGATTCTTTATTAATGACTTCTAATGGATTATAGGTTCTCCCGAAACTCTATAAGACTCCTAAGTTATATTAACTAGATCCTATTCAAAATCCCCTCTCCCGAGTGATAGATTTTAAACATGCGTCATCTTAATTAGTGGCCAACAAACTAGAAGCATTAAACACAAGAGAATATAAATAAACTGAATCAAAACTTTATAACAATTAAATTGGAAAATAATGCATAGGCTCAAGCATAGGAAAAATCATCCTTTAAGATAATAGAGTTAGTTTATGAATAAAGATAAAAACAATGAAAATAATGTCAAGAACATGTTAGACATCATTGGAGTTTAAAGGAAGACTCTAGAAGATAAAACCCAAATCGAATCCCTTCGTCTTCTGATGTCATCGCCTTCGTCTCTTTTTGTCGCTCATCAATCTTCCTCCTTGGATCTCTAAACAATATGTGTTTAGAACTCTTTGTTGTGTATTAGTCTCCTCCTCTAGGGTTTTAGACGAGCTTCTATATTTATAGGGAAGTCTTGGAGACTTTGTGCTTGCAAAATACTAATTTCTGATGTTTCTAGGCTTCTACCGTAGCATCACGATGCGAAAATTGGCGTTGCGATGCCAAATCCTCAGGAATAATGTATAGAGTATGTCTGGGCCTCGCAATGCTAAATTGGGCATCGCGACGCTAGGCCAAATTTTCAGAATGTGATTTCTGCGTATTGTGCTCTTCCGCGTGCTTCTGATTCGTCCGTAAGGTCCCAAAACACTTACATTTGCTCCAAGATCCATGTTCTAATGCTTCCTATCAATAAAACATAAAAGAAACTACAAAATAAATTAAATGACACTGAATCTAACAAAATAGTAAGCTAAGAATACAGGAATAAGTAGGTATAAACCGCACTTCTCAAATACCCTCAAACTTAATATTTTGCTAGTCCCGAGCAAAAGACTACATAAAAACTAAATAAAAACAAACAAAGAAAAGTAACTAAATTAACTAGACCCCTTTCGTAGGGATCACGATTGCATTTAGCGTATGCAACAAGCCTTTAAACCCCTAGGCAGCCCTAGTGGACGAGTTATAGTCTCGTGAGGGCTTGCAGCGACGACATCCATAAATGTCATTCACACACATACAATCATGAAAAAATATATAAGCAAACAAAATAAAGAGTCCTTGTAGTTACACATAATATTCTCCTTAAAGAATGCCTACCAATGAAATCAGAAAACCTTCAAAGTACTCAACGTAACTTAAATCCATGTTCTTGAGTAAATCATCTAAGCCAGACTCACAATGTGTGTGTGTGTGTAAAGGTTCGGTCACAGCTCGACTCCTAAGTAAGCCAACTCAATGATTTCGTCTAAAAAATTGGGATTCGATAGGTCAAACAGCTCGACTCTGTAATTGTCTTTCTTTGCTCAGTATGGTACGATTTTTTCTTTTTCTTTTCCTTTTCTTTTTCATTTTTATTTCAACACACCTACCCTTTAAGGTATCATTTCTCTTTATGGTGATCCTCACACTGGCCCATGGGTAGCTTCATGCTTATCGGTTATAGGTGGTATAACTTCTTCATTTTTCTTTTTTCAATTTTTTTTCTCTTTTATTTTTAATCATACCATACATCACAACACTA
This sequence comes from Zanthoxylum bungeanum, assembly GCA_019454045.1. Classification (NCBI taxonomy): domain Eukaryota; kingdom Viridiplantae; phylum Streptophyta; class Magnoliopsida; order Sapindales; family Rutaceae; genus Zanthoxylum; species Zanthoxylum bungeanum. The sequence goes on from SKCR01032297.1 coordinate 43,632, forward strand.
GCAAATCGAGATAGACATCTAAGCAAACATTCATTCATCGGCAAACAATTTCTTCAACTAGTCACTTTGCCAACTACTTAGGTTCTTACTACTAAAAACCTATTGTTAAGTGCTTATGAGTCTAACTTAGATCACCTACTCAAGGCATCAGATAAAAGTAAATCAGGCACTTATTGTTTCTAAGGTTCCATCCTAAAGCAAACAAAACTCATCATTAGACTCATATTTTACTACCTATGACTAAAAATAATAATTTTCTTAATTTTTTTTGGTTTAAAATAAAATAGAGCAGGAACTATCATTACATGTGCGCACACACCCCCAAACTAAAAACTTGTATTATCCTCAATGTAATATAAACATAAAGAAATAAGAGTGAGGAACAAATGGAGTTGATCAGGCTCCTACTGGTCAGAATTTGATTTCGCGAGCTGTGTGGGTTGTGCTAACACCTGCATAAATAAACATACAAACTAATAAACAAATAAATAACATACAATAAAATAAAACTAAAGTAAAGTAAAGAAAAATAAAAATAAAAATAAACAAATACAAGGGTTGCCTCCCCGCTAGCGCTAAGTTTAACGTCTTCAGCCAGACGCAACCACCCAATTAGTCATGGTAGCTTAAACATATCAAACCGGGTAGTCTCATGTGCCTTCTTCTTTGGTATCCACCGATTGTTATGACATGAAAAAGACAGCTTGGCGGGCTGTGCCAGTTTATTCATGGATGGTCCCCCAAGGTCTATTGATGGTTGAAATTTTGGACAGCACATGTGGCAAAATTGGTTCGACCACCTTTTTAGCTTTTCAAGGATCATCTTCAATTGAGCACTAACTCTTGATTTCATCTTTTTACAACGCTTTGGGATCATTTGCAATTCTGTCTGCGGGGGATCTTTTTGCATGGCTGCATTATGCTCTTTGGTTACTTGACTATTGGTTCACCCTGCGTGTTGGCTTTAATACATGGAGACGGGCCTAACACATAGTCATTATCTATTGTAGCTAGTTTTTCTACAATGTCTATCATGCGGCATTCTTCATCACCTTGAGGACTTGACATGGCTCGGAAAACACTGAAAGTGACTTCTTCATCTTGAACTCTCAATTTTCAGTTCACCTTTCTGCACATCAATGATTGCTTTGTCTATTGCCAAGAAAGGTCTCCCAAGGATGATTGTGACGTCATGATCCTATTCCATATCAGAAACAAGGAAGTCAGTTGGAAAGTAAAAATTATCCACTTTAACCAACACGTCCTCTAATATTCCTCGTATGTAGGTGAGAGATCTATCTGATAGCTGCATTGTAACCGTGGTTGGCTTCGCCTCTCCTATGCCCAAATATTTTTATATGGATAAGGGCATGTGATTTATACTTGCACCCAAATCGCATAGCGCCTTACCAAAATATCAATTCCCAATAGTGCAGGGTATGGTAAAGCTGTCATGATCCTTCAGCTTCGGAGGGAGCTTCTTCTGTATAATGGCACTACACTCTTCTGTGAGTGCTACTGTTTCAAAATCAGCCAGCTTCCTCTTCTTGGACATCATCTTCTTCATAAACTTCACATATTTATGCATTTATTTTAAAGCATCTGTGAATGGGATGTTGATGTGGATCTTTTTAAAGATGTCTAGGAACTTAGCGAACTGATCATCCAATTTTTTCCTTTAAAAGCGCTGAGGGTATGGCAAATGAGTCTTCGGGATGTGGGTGGCTTATATGGAGGAGCTGTTGTACTATTCTATTCTTCTATTATTGTTTCCTCTTTTGTGATACCTATTTATCCTTACAGTCTTGGTCCTTATGAGTATTTCTAATCTTTTTCCCGTTCCTAAGGGTAATGGCTTGACACTGCTCTTAGGGTTGACCCCAGTATTACTAGGAAACACCCATTTGTAATTAGTCATAGAAGAAGCAATTTGCCCAATCTGCACTTCTAAAGATTTCATTGTTGCCCCTATATTGCCCATTTATGTTTCAATGTTATTCATCATCGACTCATTCTTCTCAAACCTCTCTAAAGTTTTAGAAACAAACGTGCTTATGAGGTCTTATAGGGAAATTTTTTGCTATGATCTTTGATTGTTGAAGCCAGAAAGAGGTTGTAAGAAATTCTAAGTGTTAACATATGACAAGTTTGGATGATAATAGTTAGGCATATGATTGCCTCTATAGTTTTTGAAGTTCCAATTGTTCACATATTGGACTTTCCCATATCCTCCGTCAGGTAAGATCATTATATTAGCAGCGGCAGCTTCAATAAATGGTTGGCCACTTGAGCTGTAAGTGAAACAATAGGATCCACCTCTTATATACCGGCCACCTTAGGCACAGTAGTGTGTTCACTTGGCCATTGGAAATCGTTAATGGTCATCTCCTTCAGCAGATCATAGGCATCTTCAGCAGATTTCTTGAAAAGGGTTCCTCCAGTAGCTGCATCGACCATGGTCCTATTTGAACCATTCAACCCATTATAGAATAATTGAATCTGAACCCAATCTTTAAGATTATGCTATGGGCATCTCCTGAGTAGATATTTAAAGCGCTCTCATGTCTCATATAGGTTCTCGGTCTCCAACTGCTTAAATATGCTTATTTCTATTCTCAGCTGGGCTGATTTAGCGGGTGGAAAGAACCTCGCAATATATTTAGTGGCCATGTCCTCCCATGTCATGATGCTCCCCATTGATATAGATTGCAGCCAACCCATCGCCCTGTCTCTTAAAAATAATGGGAACAAGTATAGCCTGATGGTCTCTTTAGTCACGCCATTCATCTTTATGGTATCTGCCATCACCAAGAACATCCTTAAGAGAACATTGGGATACTTTACAGCTGAACCCCCAAACTGGTTCTTTTGCACCATATTGATCAATGCAGGTTTCAACTCAAAATTATTGGCATTGATTGATGGGTACGTAATTCCAGAATAATTATCGTCAATGGCTGGCTTAAAATGATCTCGGATCACCACCTTACGCGAGTTGTTCTCTATGTTTTCAGTCGCCATCACTTTTTTTTTCAAGTCTCCTTTCACACAAGGAAATAAATAAAAGAATAAAATAGAAATACTTATAAGAATAAATATAAATATAAATATAAATATAAGGATAAAAATATAGAAATTCTAAATTAAAGTCAATGTTACTTGGTAATAGTATTAATGTGAATTAGATTAACAATCCCCGGCAACGTCGCCAAAAACTTATTGTGAGATTATCATACCACAAGTATACGATGTCAAGTTTTAGTAAAAGATAAGTAGAGTGTCGAACCCACAGAGATTGTAATCAAACTCGCACTATGTACTATAATTGATAAACTTAACTTTATTTAGAGAACAAACTAAAATAGGCTAAATTAAAACTAAAAACTAAATAAGCGAGAAATCTAAATGATAAATTAAGAAAAGACCAAGATGAGATAGATTCTAGAGTCTGATTTCACCTAGTTGTCCCCTATGTATTTGTCATGCCAATCAATTCTTATTCAGTTGCATTGTTTATAAGCCAAGAACCCTAAATTATTCTAACTCTCTCTCCCGAGTGCCGAGTGAAAATATTATCAATTACCGACTTTGATATCCCTATAAAAATATAGTAATAAATAATCATTACGCTCTGTCATCCTTTGTTAACGACTTTAAAGGGATTATAGGTTCTCCCGAACTCTATAACACTCCTAAGTTATATTATCTAGATCCTATTCAAAATTCTCTCTCCTGAGTGATAGATTCTAAACATGCATCATCTTAATTTGTGGCCACCAAACTATAAGCATTAAACATGAGAGAATATAAATAAACTGAATCAACTTAATAATAATTAAATTAACAAATAATGCATAGGTTCAAGCATAGGTTACATCATCCTCTAGAATAATAGAGTTAGTTCATAACTAATGATAAAAACAATGAAAATGATATCAAGAACATGTTAGACATCATTAGAGTTTAAATAGAGAAACTGGAAGATAAAACCAAAATCGAATCACTTCATCTTCGGACGTCACCGACGTTGTCTCCTTTTGTCGCTCTTCAATCTTCCTCCTTGGATCTCTAAAAAAATATGTGTTTAGAACTCTTTATTGTGTAGTAGTCTCCTCCTTTAGGGTTTTGGATGACCTTCTATATTTATAGGGAAGTCTTGGAGTCATTGTGCTTGTAGAATACTAATTTCTGATGTTTTTGGGCTTCTGCCGCAGCATCGCGACGTCAAATCCTCGAGAATAATGTATAGAGTCTGTCTAGGCGTCGCGACGCTAAATTGGGCGTCGAGACATCATGCCAAATTTTTAGAATGTGATTTCTACATATTTTGCTCTTCCCGCATACTTTCGATGCGTCCGTAAGGTCCTAAAACACGTACATTTGCTCCAAGATCCGTGTTCTAATGCTTCCTATCAATAAATCATAAAAGAAACCACAAAATACATTAAATTACACAAAATCTAACAAAATAGTAAGCTAAGAATGCAAGAATAAGTGGGTATAAACCGCATTTATCATCTGTCAAGATTAGGATAAGCTAAGACTTTTAATGATAACTATATTAGGTGAGGAGTCCGGATAGGGATAAAGACATAATACCTTATACAATAGATCACTTATTTCAATTAAGGTTGGATTTCTTAAAGAATTTTATGAAGCCAATACTAATGTTCAAGGCCAAATTAACACAACTGTAGAACGGGAAATTGTCGAAGTGAAGCTATATGATGGCTATTGTCTTGGTTTACACCAACGGCGGAGCAGTTCAAGACTATTGTCATTGGTTTGCTATGTAAATATGATAGTCATTTACTAGGAAATGTTCAAGGCTAAAGCTACATATTCTGGTGCATTTTTATTTCAAGGAAACTTTTTTAAGTGTCTAAATTGATAATTAGAAAACTGTAGGGGATTGTAAGAAATTTTCTAAATAATCGGAAGGGATATGTCCCTCGGAGTAAAAGGATATAACCTTTTGAGTGTTGAAGAGTTATAACCCTATAAATGATTGCATCCTTAAACCTAAAGGTTTCTTTTCAAAATCAACTTTTTATGTTTGTCAATAGGGTCATTGAATTCTCATTTTTCATTCATTCAGTTCCTGAATTCATTTCAATTCTTTCATAAGTCTTTAGGCATAAAAGAAAAAGTTTAAGTTTAGAGAGTTTCCACCATTTTCAAGTTCATTGTATTTGAAAAAAAGAAATGTCCCTTTTAAAAAAACAAGTAAGTATCCTGGGAAAACGTTAGCCAATAGATTCGTAAGAGCACCGAAGCAGTGCTAATAAGTTTTTAAGTTCAGAGTTTACTCGCCTTGATTTTGAGATCATCTTCTACAAAATAACTAAAAGATTTTTTCCAAGTCTTTAAATTTATGTTTGATTCATGTATTGCATTTTAAAACTCACGGTCTTACTAAAAATTATAAAATCCTAGTACAGTTTTATGGATACGAGTTTTCACCTGAGACCCACAATCGAGAATCGGGATTTTAAGGGCACTAGCGAACCTGCAAAACAAGGGTAGTATGAGTGGGGAGTACTGCCCACCGGTGTGGTGGAAGTCGTAGGCTCTCCGACGCCCAAGTCAGTAGTGTGGATAAAACTGAAGTAGGGAGAATAAGGCATGAAGTTACCTCTATCTCTGTTTGTTTATCGTGAGGGCTGGGTATTATTATTTCTCGGGTGATATGTTGTAGAGATGAGAAGAATGTTCGATCCCCCTTCCATGCCATGGCCTTTCTCTTTTATAAGTCCACTGAGGTGGGGTCATTTACCCTTTTCCTACCCGTTGGGATCCCTGTAATTGTAGACTTGATGGTGGAGTTTATGACTATCTCTGTAACTGTTGATTTAATAGGTGGGGTTTATGAGGGTAGACGTTTTCCTAATCTGGTAACTGATGAGTCTGTTGGCCGTCAGTGGTGATGGGCTTTTGGCTGGTATAGTCTCTCGACCCGGTATTGGTCTTCAGACTGGATTTGATAGTGGGCCTTGGATCTCTGGTTTCGTGGTTGGCTTAGAGGTGAAATGTCGGTTTTACCTTTGGGCTCAAATTTGGCCCCTACAAGTTTAAAAAAAGCACATAAACACTAGTAAAAGAAATTAGACAAAGAGATGTTGTCAAGTCTATTTAAAATCAATGAGTGTAAGAAGTGTATATACACTAAATCAACTCAAAAAGAATATGTCATTGTGTGCCTGTATGTAGAAGATATGCTGATAATTAGTAGCAATCTTGAGATGATACAATCTACCAAAAAAACTTTGACCAGTAAATTTAACATGATAGATTTTGGAGTGGCTGATGTGATACTAGGAATTAAAATTTTCAAAACATCGGAGGGATACATATTATCTCAAGCTCATTATGTAAAATAGAATTCTTTTAAAAATTAAGATTTTTTTTTATTTTAATGTTATTTAATCTTAAACATCCAAAATAAAGTAAAATGAGATCCACAATTAAACAATACCAATTTAACAACCAAAACATCTACAAATCACAATTCAACCAAAATAATCTAAATCTAAATCTAAAAATACAAAAAAAAATAAAAAAAAATTATATTTATTTTGTTTCCGAATTCCTAAACATGTTGTTATTTTTTATTCATTCGGATTCAGATCTTTCCATGTATAAATGTCATCCCTACATATAAATGTTAGAAACATTAGTGTTCACCCCAAAATGATCGATAGAGACTAATTTCTAATTTGTTTTCTATAATCCATTACAAACACTTGAAAATCCATAATTTCTCTACTTGAAATTCATTATCATATTTTAAAGTGTTCATATTTCCATCTGAAGTTTAAAAAGTGTTCATTTTTCCACTTGGAATTCAAAGAGTGTTATCAAATGACTAAAATACACTTACAAATTCGGTAAATTGGGTGGAAAAGTTAACTCTTTTTAAACTTTGGGTGGAAAACTGAACATTTAAAAAAAAAAATTGAATTTGACTATACTTTAATCAATCTTTGTATGAAAAATTGAGCAGAAGATGGAAAAGTCTTTAGAACTGATCTCATTACCTGAAGACCCATTGGTATCCAGTTCTTTCTTGAATGCACAGTTTAGGAAAAAATATTCCTCACAAATATTTGCTTATTAACTTTGATGTTTATCATCAAGCTAATAAATAATATCACTGCTAATATATTTATATTTTTAAATTTAATGGTCACACCATAAATAATATCTTTCAAGAGAGTATATCATCTCAAAACTTAGACAATTTAATAATGAGTTTTTTAATTAACATAATAAAAATAACGTTTGAATTATGGCCAACCTATACAAAGCGCGACATACTACTACATTTTAAAACTCATGGTCTTACTAAAAATTGAAGGACACGTACTCAAGCTTCCCAAGTAGATCCGGTCACGATTCCGGTACTGCACCGGAACCGAACCGGTTAGAACCGAACGATTTTGGTTTCGGTTTCGGAACCGGAACTGTAATATTTTGGTTCGGTTAGGGTTCACCACTGATCGAACCGAAATAGAACTGCTGGAATCATTCGGTTCCAGCAGTTCTACGGTTCCAAACGATTCCGGTTGGAACCGCAGGGCTCCTAACGACTAATAGTCGTTGGGAGCAGGTAGCCGTTGGGCCTAGGGCAGGGAGAAACGGCTCCCTACCCTATTTCAACGACTCCCTGCCTTAGAGACATTCCACTATTTTATCTTATTACCACGATTTTTGATCCTAGATGTAAATAGAAGGTTTGAATAATGTCTTATAAGCTTACTATGAATATTTAGAAATAGCTGATGAAATTGATATTACAAGAATAATAGCTAAAATAAAAAATGATTTAAACGATTTATTTAATGATTATGTTAGTAGATATAACTTGCAATCAGTAGGACAATCTAGTAGTAGCGAACTCGTAATACAATCAAGACTTAGCGTAGGTGAACGCTGGTTACTACAACGAAATAAAAAAACATATGGATAACACGAATAACAACCCGGAATTAGATAATTATTTATCAACCAATTTCGAGTTGTCTACTGAAATTTTAGTGAATAAAAATTTTCAAATCCTTGAATGGTGGAACCGACATCAAAATATATATCATGTATTATCAATTATTGCTAAAGAGTTGTTGGCGGCACCTGTTTTCACCGTTGCGGTTGAGCAAGCCTTCAGCATGGGTGGCAATATATTGGAAGCGAGACGGTCTTCATTACATCCAAACACTTTAGAAGCAACAACATGTGTGGATGATTGGACACGAGCTGATATGAGGCAACAAGAAGATGTCCCCGATGAATTTGAAGACTTGTTCGACAATGCATCTGCAAGCGGAAAGGGAGCTGAAGAGTATAATGATTATAGATGATGATTGATCAGTAAATAATTGTAAATTACAATAAGGAACTATCTTAAAATTGTAATGGAACTACGTGAGCTTTGATTCCTCTCATCCCTGGAGGATACGTAAACAACTTAAGTTTTTAAAAATTTAAGTTCAAGCTCTTTAATTTAATAATTTTATTTAGATAAAAATTTTATTTGTAATCTAATGTAATTTAAATTCAAATTCATAATTTTAAATAAATTTTTTAATCTCATATTTTTAAACAAAATCATTATTAAAATTTTAAAAAAAAAATTAAAATAAAATTTGAAACAGAACAGAAACTGAATGATTCGATTCCGATTTGGAATCGAACCAGACCGGTAGCTATGGGTGTTCGCGGTGCGGTTCGGGTCAGTTTTTTAATTTTTCACATCAAACCGTGGGGGTTGGCGGTTTGGGAAATTAGAAACCGAAACCGCAAATTTGATAAGGAAAACCGCGGCAGTTCGGGTTGGCGGTTTAGCGGTTTGGGCAGTTCGGGTCGACGATTTGGATTATAAAATTTTTAAATGAAAATTTGTGGGTTTTCACATAATAATTGAAGAGAAAAAATACATAATTTTCATTTATACATTGAATATTGTCATATGATCATTAAATATCTTAAATTTCATTGTTAAAGAAGAAGAAAAATATAAAATAATATCTAATTTGAACGCGGGTCGACTGTTTAGGCGGTTCGGGTCGCGGTTTGAGTCAAAATTTACGGTTTTGGGCGGTTCGGGTCGCGGCTGTGTCAAAACCGCACACCGACCCGAAATTTACGGTTCGATTCCGATTGACCCGAAATCTTTTTTAATTTTTTTTCAAACCGCGCGGTGCGGCTCGGGTTGATACGGTGCGGTTCAGGTTACGGTTTGACCCGAAACAATTAACGGAATTCCAATAGCAAAATTATCGACATACATATAATTTGGTAAATATCTGACAAGTGCCCTTTGTCCCATTCTCATTAACTGTATGTGTCTTTTGTTTTTCGCATGACCAAGACAAAGCACTTGCAGTCAATGAAGCCGCCATTATTGACTATTGAGTCTTCCGAGGAAGTGATTCACTCACGTAAGCGAAAAGAAAATTCAATAATAACTTTTAAAAGATTCTTTATATATTATTTAATTATTAAATATAAAAATCCCCTTATTAAAATTAGTTGTAAAAAATACGAGAATATTCAAATTAAATTTTCTTTCCCGCTCTTCAAAATTGAAGTTTCTTCAAATTTTATTATTAAATCTATTTTATTTTCCTTCCTGGGTGATAATTGTTAGAGTTTCTAATAATTATTAAATAATATAATTCAAGTGATGTTGTAAATACTATAAATATATAGTTTAAGTATAGGAGAGACATGTCTCATAAGAAGTGTCTTATGGGAAAGACACAAGTTAAAAGAACATGTCATCTATATTGGAAGAACACACATCTAGGCCCTAAAAGGCATAAGGAAGTGGTATAACCCTTCGGAGGGTTACACGCTAAGCCAAATGGTGCCCACAAAGACACAATTCTATACCTATATAAGGGGGGGCCTTAGGTTTATTCTCTCCAATCTGAGATTCCTACATTTAAAGTCATTCATGTAAAATAAGTGAGTCAAGTTAAGAGAGAGTTTAACCATTGTGTCATTGTTCAAGTTCTTGTTAAAGGAGTGCCCCTTCTACAAGAAACGTCCAAGTAATCATGGGAGAAAGTTAACCACAAAACCATTCGTAGATCACCGAGGCGGGGCTAATAAGTTCTTAAGGACGGAGACAACTCGACTTGAATTTTGATTTATCATCTTCAACTTCTCCAGGTTTTTCTAAGTTTCATGGTCTAAGTTTTAATCTTAGTAAGATTATTTGATTAATGCATGTTAAATTGATGCATGTTAGTGAATGTTAAAGTTGATTGATGCATGTTAATTTCGTTTAATGACACATTTAGACAACAATCTTAAGAATTTATTACATTTGAAGTGTTGTTATATGAAATTTTACATGTTTTAATTGTCAATTTTCTGGAAAATGTGTTTTGTGCATGAAAAATACGCATGGGCGTTCGAACGCCCGACAAACGTGTAGGAAAATATTCTATTTTTCGTAGGCTCATTCGAACGCGTCTTCAAACGCAGCTCAAACACCAATCTTCTGCCAAAGAACGTTCAAACGCGTTTACGAACGCAACACGAACGTGAACTCTCTGGAACACTTCGTTCAAACGCGTTTACGAACGCAACATGAACGTGAACTCTTTGGAACACTTCTTTGGAACGCGTTTACGAACGCTACACAAATGTGAACTCATTGGAATGTTTCGTTCGAACGAATTAACGAACGTAACACTAACGAAATTAATCCTAGAATTATTTTAGATTCAAAAAATAATAACATTAATTTATATTACCATGTATGACATAATGTTAACTTAGTAAAATCATATATTGTATTATTATAAACTTGGAAGTATAGGTTTAAGTTAATATTATGGTGTTCAATTATCACAAGCATACACATAGTGATAAAGTTGAAAATTAATTGTGTGTTGCATACTTCGTTGAGAATTAAAAGTGTAACTTTACACAGATAATTCCATCCAAGCTTGATTGACTTATACATATACACATACAAATCTACACATATTAATTTTTTGTATAATGAATTGAAGTGTAATACTAAGTTTGAATGTGTAAGATATTCTTTTGAGAAAGTATTTAAAGGATATTCTGTCAAAAAGACGATAAGAGCTTAAGTGGACAGAGATTTAAGTGGTTACTTCGGACCTCCCCTCGTCCTCTGGGAATATCCCTTTATTCATTTATCATAAGAAACTTTAGTCGTAAATTCAAGGACTTGCTTTATTTGAATGGTTCGGTGAGTGTTTGATGACAGTTTTTTTTTGAATGGTTCGGTCAGTGGCAGATTTTAGGGTTTAGGGGCTGTCGGTTCGTAAGGTGAGTTGTTTGTGGCTGTTGGCGTGAAGTTTGGTGGGTTTATGGCTGTGAGTTCTATTGTGTCGTGTCTGTGTACGTGGGTCAGGGGAGCTGGATGCGTGATGGAGTGATCTGCCGAGAGAGGTGTGGCTGCTATGTGCGTCTAAGTTGGTTGCTAAGATTAGGGTTCTGGTTTATTGGTTGTGGGCGAGAGAGAGATGAGAAATGAAGGTCAGAGGGTGTGAGGTTTGGCTGCTGTGTGCGTTGGTTTAGAGAGAGATAAAGAGAGAGATGAGCTGTCGTAAAGGAGAGAACCAAAGCTGTTATTAGGGATGCCGTGAGTCATAGTGAAGAGTGAGAGGTTTGAAGCCGTGAGTGTTGAATGAGAGAAGCCGAGTATGGTTTATCTCTTTGTGAAATTTTTAGAGAGAGAGGGATAGGGCGTGAGAGAGAGAGAGTTGTGTGTGAAGAGAGCCCCCTTAGGGTTTTAGTTTGTGTGTCTTTTTATAAGAGTGGGTTATGGTTGTCCTTGTATGTGTAGGAAATAAATCATGCAATAATGAGGAGTATCTTTAATTAGTGTGTTATAAGGGAATTATCTATTCAATTTAGGAAGGTGATTTGTTTTAGTTTAGGAAAGGGATTTATGGGATTTGATTTGATTTATTTAGTTTAGGCATGTGATTTGATTTGATTTATTTAATTTGGGAAGGTGATTTGATTTGATTTTAACATGTGTTTAATTATTTTGGATTGGGCTTGGAGGCTTGGGCGTGTGGCTTGGCCTTTTTGGTGGGCTTGGGCGTGTGGGTTGGTGGTGTGGGCCGATGATAAGTTTTAAAACAGAGATCCAACAACCAAACTCGAGGCTAAGCAAATGAATTGAATCCAACAAGGTATTGATTTTTGAATTTTCCCTTCCGTCGTCCGTTTCCGCGACTTCCGCAACTCAAAGGGTAGTACCTCCATACTAGGCTCATAATTGGGACTTATATGCGAAAATGCAGTGCCTACAGTTTGGTGGAGCAAACTTTAAACAATGGCAGAGCAAAATGTTATTCTACCTGACAACACTACAGTTGGCTAAGTACCTCAAAGATCATCCGGGTCTTGTGGAGGGAGAAATATAGACATGCAGGCAACTCCAAGAAGAGACATGGTCGTTAGGCGACTTCTTGTGCAAGAATTACCTCTTGGGAGGACTTGACAATATCATGTACAATGTGTACCAAGGCATGACTTATGCAAAGATTCTATGGAAATCTCTTGAGAAGAAGTACAAAACCGAGGATGCCGGAAAAAAGAAATTTATCGTGGGTAGGTTCCTGGACTATAAGATGATAGATTCAAGGACGATGATGTCTCAATTGCGTGAAATTCAGTTAATCATTCATGAAATATTGGATGAGGGAATGAAACACTGCGAGACGTTTCAAGTTACCAAAATCATTGAAAAGTTACCTCCATCATGGAAGGACTTCAGGAGCTATCTGAAACACAAAAAGTGTTAGGGTTGGTGCTCTGAGCGCCAATTTATTATGTATTTCCCTGTAAATACTAATGTAATATTTTATTATGAATAAAATAAACAGTTTCTTTTATATAACATCCTCTTTTATGTGGTAAAGACGTAACAGACCTAAAAATGATTAGTTATGATACTGTTGCAAAAGCGTCGCAGCTGACGTTGAATTGTATCATGACATTGTCATTCTTAGACAGTACCTGGTCAAGGTTTACATTATTTGGTCAGTAAAGTAAACCCGTTGAGACTGGTACATGTCATATATTGGAATCTTGGATTCTGATGGTTTCTTAATGAACCATGAGTCTTGGAGACTGGTATATACATGTAGGTGTTTATAGCAGATAAACATTGAACGACTCACCGAAGATTTTTAATGGATGGTACACCAATATCAATAAGAATCTTCTCGGGTTGAATGACTATAGTGATTCTTTGACTTGAGATACAACTTTAGATATATGAGTTATCCTCCATACTTAGATGGCAGTCACGTCACAGATCTATTTAGAACAGACCTCCGCCTGTTCGTTGGGTGTGGACTGATGCTCAGGATATCCTGTGTGTATCAAGAAAGGATCCATCAGTTCTGTGTACAAAGCATAGGTATTCAATATGGAATTAGCAATCTGTTAAATCCATGGGCCCGTGGTACACTGCAGAAATTAGTTCTAAGTGTTATTAAAGGATTGCTAATAGAAACGTCGATATGATTATATCTATAGAGATTTGACGTTTATATCTATATCTCTGGAATAATCCAGATACCTGTGACAGATGGATTATACGTATGCTATAACCTCGACCTGAATGGTTCAGAGAGTTTATCTGTGTTCATCATAATTTACGGGTGGGTGAATTATGGACACGAAATTTAATTTCGTGACGGAGATGCCTGAACTTAGAGGGTTTCACTAATGAAATATACTCATAGAGCACTAGGGCAACTTTTATAAATAATACTGATTATTTATAAATCGTTTAATGGTTAAACGAAAAATACATGCAATAGGGACATAATTGTCATTTACAAATTAATGTGTATTTGTATTTAGTACTTGATTTTATTAAATACACATTAATTAAATATCAAATTATGATATTTAACATGTATCATTTAAATATATGTATTTGAATATTTAATGTAAATATGATACATATATAAGGATATTTGTATTTAATTATTTAAATATTAAGTAATTAAATTAATTAAATTACAAAATATCTATTACATGATTTGTTTTTGGAAATGGCATGAGATTATTGGATACACTTGTAAGTTTACTTTATTTTAGATAATTGTTATCTTTAACTAAGTAAATATGTTCCAATAGAAATGAAACAAATGAAAAAGTTTATTAATGTTGTTTTTGTTGCTCACGGCAACAACAAAAATAAACATATAAATTTTTTTTTTGGTTTCACTTTTCAACATTAACACAAGTTATCGAAATATTTACAAAGAGAGTTGAGAGAAAAAGTTGAAGGAACAAAGAAAGAAAACAAAGCAAAAATTGTGAATTTTGTAAGTATTTTTCTACACCCTGTGGGACACAGAAGCTGGGCGACGCATGCTGTGCCGGGCTCGCGGCCCGGTTGGGAGTACAGAGTAGCCCACGGGGGACTAAACCGGAGAATAATGGAGTCGCCACCCGGTGTGAACCGGGAAAATGAGATTTAAGGCCGCACTCACCCCTCGCAAGGGAAGACCTCTAACCGTTGGGTTCAGAATGGTCCATTACTTATGCCACTTGTAATAAAATGATTTATGCAATAATTTAGCCAAGCCTAAACAACTTATTTCCAATGATAATTATATTTCTAAGTTCACATGCATGAAATTAATCATCACAACATACAACATCACATGGCAATCTCATGAACATATTTCGATCATATGATATGGAAAACTAAGAACAACCTAATCATGCTTGAGTACTAACTTATGAATACATCGAATGGATAAATGTAGGGATACAAATAATATGATTGATTACATGATATAAGAGAAATCACCTAAGAAACAATTATACATGACATGTGATGAAAATGACTCGATTCAGTGTATTCGCGTTCGTGTAGCGTTCGTAAACGCGTTCGAACGGTAAACAGAAGGTTCGCGTTCGAACGGGACCAGGCAGAAAACACGCGTTTGTGCTGCGTTCCGAACGGCGTTCGAACGGGGTTACAACAGTGACCTCCAAAATGCAGTAAACAACATGACACATACAAGAACGGATGAATAGATGACACCTAATAAATAATAATGGGCTAAAAACGCGGCAAAGCATCGTGGTAAAGGATTTTAACTTCTCAAAATAGAGGACCTTGAATCGCACTTACTAAGCCCATGCGCAATCAACACAATACATAGATAAAAAGTAAAGACAATGATATCAGACTTCGTAACCCGATTGAACACATCTTACATTCAACCGAATATACATCAACCGGCGCGGCAAAGCATCGTGGTAAAGGGTTTTAACCCCTCAAAACAGGGGACCTTTAATCCAACTTACTAAACCCATGCGTTCGATCACGTAATGCATATAAAAATAAAGACAATAATATCGAACTTCATATACCCGATTGAACACATCTTACATTCAACCGAATATACATCAACCGGCACGGCAAAGCATCGTGGTAAAGGGTTTTAACCCCTCAAAACAGGGGACCTTTAATCCAACTTACTAAGCCCATGCGCTCGATCACGTCATGCATATAAAAATAAAGACAATAATATCGGACTTCGTATACCCGATTGAACACATCTTACATTCAACCGAATATACATCAACCGGCGCGGCAAAACATCGTGGTACATGGTTTTAACCCCTCAAAACAGGGGACCTTTAATCCAACTTACTAAGCCCATGCGCTCGATCGTGTCATGTATATACAAATAAAGACAATAATATCAGACTTCGTATACCCGATTGAACACATCTTACATTCGACTGAATATACATCAACCGGCGCGGCAAAGCATCGTGGTAAAGGGTTTTAACCCCTCAAAACTGGGGACCTTTAATCCAACTTACTAAGCCCATGCGCTCGATCGCGTCATGCATATAAAAATAAAGACAATAATATCGGACTTCGTATACCCGGTTGAACACATCTTACATTCAACCGAATATACATCAACCGACGCGGCAAAGCATCGTTGTAAAGGGTTTTAACCCCTCAAAATAGGGGACCTTTAATCCAACTTACTAAACACATGAGCTCGATCACGTCATTACATAAACAAATAACAGGCGGAAATCAAGTAACGAATAATAAACAAATCAAAACAACATAAAACGAAATATGCGCCGTTTACTCAAGTGGTACGTGGAGTTGTATCCCGAGTACAGATCATACTACCGTCCATTCGGAATCGGCTATGAAATTTATGTCCGGGTTTCCATTCTATATACCACAAGAGGCGACACATTTTCCGCTTTACTCAAGGGCCACAACATACATCATTCCACAATACATGCATTTACTATCTATTCAAGGGCCACAATCATGCATCAATAAACGACTCTCATGCGATAAAAATGAATAAAACAATTAAAAAGATAGATGGAAATAATAAGAAAAGTACCATCAGGTCTAACCTTTTTTGTCGACTTTCGGACTTGCGTTTCACGGAGATTGGAAGGGCTAAAGCTCCTCAACTTTTTTGGTTCACTGCTTTGCGTTTTACCTCGCTGTTTCGCTGCTCAAGCTACTGTTTTGACTCTGTTTTACTGCTGTTTTGCCGTCGTTTTGCTACCGTATTGTTGCCGTATTTTGGTCACTGTTTTTGGTGTTTTAGGCTACTATTTTAGGTCGGGGACTGTTTTGGGCAGTTTTTTGATGCAGTTTTGGGGAGTTTTCTGGGCTATGTTTGGGACAGTTTTAGGCGTATATGGAGGTGGTTTGTGCGGTAGTTTTCAGGGATAATTGTAAGGGGGCTGAGTGGACTGTGAGGCTTTGGTATTTTGGCTGGTGCGTGAGGCAGTGAAGTACAGAGACGTTAAGGGCAGTTACTTACGTGAAGGGCTGAGCGTGTGATGGTCTGCTCGGTTCGTGGATGTGCGTAGGGTGTAATAAGGCTAAGTGAGTGGAGGGTGTTGGCGATGTGGAAATAGGTTTGTGAAGGCAATGGAGAGTGAGGGTAAGTGGCTTATGTGCATGCGTTAAGGTTGTGAGCAAGTGGCTGTTTGTGAGGGTAATGTTAGTGTTGCTACGTGAAGATTGAATTGAGGCTTTGTTGCGTGAAGGTATGGCTGGTCAGGAGGGGTTGTTACGTGAGGTTAGGGGCTGGATGAATGCTTTTAGCATGAATGCATGGTGAGAGAGAGAGGACGTTAGCGTGAGTGGCTGAGGTTGTTGAATAGGTGTTTGGCTGCTATTTGTTTAGGTTTTGCTTTATTTGTTCAGCTGGTTGAGGGAGAAAGCTGGGATGAGCAAGCCGTGAGTGTCTTGAAGTTGGGGAGAGAGAGCCCGTTATGCAATGCATTTTCACTTACCTACTTGTGTAATATGTAACAGTGACAATCCTATCAAAGTTATGCAATGCATTTTCACTTACCTGGCTCTCCAGCTGCCACCTGACTTGTCTGCTGCTTCGAACTGAGTTGATCTAGTGGTCCATTTTAGAACTGTGATCCATTTTTGGAGCGCCATTTTTGGCATCTGATGTATGTGCCCCATTTTTGGAGCGCCATTTTCGGCATCTGTTGTGTGTGCTCAATTTTGGAGCGCCATTTTCAGCGTCTGCTGTGTGTGCTCCACTTTGGAACGCCATTTTCGGCATCTGTTGCGTGTGCTCCATTTTGGAACACCATTTTCGGCATCTGTTGCGTGTGCTCCATTTTGGAACGCCATTTTCGGCATTTATTGTGTGTGCTCCATTTTGGAACGCCATTTTCGGCATCTGCTGCGTGTGCTCCATTTTGGAACGCCATTTTCGGTATTTGCTGTGTGTGCTCCATTTTGGAACGCCATTTTCAGCATCTGATGCTTGATGAGACGGTCTTTACCGCTACAATCCTGCGAACACAAAACAAAAATTGTATGTATGTGATATGTATGCATGTATGTATGGATGCATGATGCTGATGTGGGCCTCGCCCCCAAACCGATACCGATGTGGGCCTCGCCCCTAAACTGACACTGATATGGGCCTCGACCCCAAACTGATACTGATATGGGCAACTCCCCCAAACCGATACAAATGTGGGCCTTGACCCTTGGGACTCATCCCCAAACCGATACTGATGTGGGCCTCGGCCCTAGGACTCATCCCCAAACTTTTACTGATGTAGGCCTCAGCCCTGGGACTCATCCCCAAACTGATACTGATGTGGGCCTCGGCCCAGAGACTCATCCCCAAACTGATGCTGACATGGGCCTCGCCTCCAGAACGATACTGATATGGGCCTCGGCCCTGTGACTCATCCCCAAACTGTTACTGATGTAGGCCTCGGCCCTGGGACTCATCCCCAACTGATACTGATGTGGGCCTCGGCCCTGGGACTCATCCTCAAACTGATGCTGACATGGGCCTCGCCCCCAGACCAATACTGATATGGGCCTCACACCAAACTGATACTGATATGGGCCTCACCCCCAGCTGATACTGATGTGGGCCTCGCCCCCAACTGATACTGATATGGGTCTCGCCCCCAAACTGATACTGATATGGGCCTCGCCCCAAACTGATACTGATGTGGGCCTCGCCCCCAACTGATACTGATATGGGCCTCGCCCCCAGCTGATACTGATGTGGGCCTTACCCCCAACTGATACTGATATGGGCCTTGCCCCCAGCTGATACTGATGTGGGCCTCACCCCAACTGATACTGATATGGGCCTTGGCCCCAAACTGATACTGATATAGGCCTCGCCCCCAGACTGATACTGATATGGGCCTCGCCCCCAGACTGATACTGATATGGGCATCGCCCCAACTTGTACTGATGTGGGCCTCGCCCCCACTGATACTGATATGGGCCTCGCCCCCAGACTGATACTGATATGGGCCTCGCCCCCAACTGTTACCGATGTGGGCCTCGCCCCCAGACTGATACTGATATGGGCCTCGCCCCAAACTGATACTGATATAGGCCTCGCCCCCAGACTGATACTGATGTGGACCTCGCCCCCAGACTGATACTGCTGATATGGGCCTCGCCCCCAGACTGATACTGATATGGGCCTTGCCCCCAGCTGATACTGATGTAGGCCTCACCCCAACTGATACTGATATGGGCCTCGCCCTTGTGATTCATTCCTGAAGACTGTAGACATTGTACTGTTGCTGCTTCTGGTTGGCTTGCATTTGACGCTTTCTCTTTTTCTCCTTTGAAACCTGTTATTACAAAACAGAAAAAACACACAAAGAATGCAAATATGTTATGTGTATGCATGCATGCATGATTGAGTTTCCTATCCCATTGGGCTAGGTCTTCTGCCGGTACTCTTGGTGGCTGCTCGGTCTTTTGACAAGTCTGCCCTCTTCCCTAACCAACGGGTATCTATGATGGCTTTCAAGACAAAAGAGGGTTAACATGGTGCATGTATGCATGAGGTGCATGTGATGCATGAGATGCATGCGATACAAGAAATATATCAACTCATTAAAATTTTCACACAAATCGGCTCATCATCATTTTAGAAGCTTTTGGGCTAACTATCATAGGAGTGAACTCGTCCCAGTTTAAATGGCCCAACAAGTTCACATCTCATGGCAAGAAGTCCAACCGTATCCAAATGATGATGTTCCTAAACACAAACATATAATGGCCCATTGGCGTTTTAGAAGCTTTTGGCCCAATCATCATAAGATATGTTCTTGTCCCAGTTTAAATGGCCCAACAAGCCCATACCTAATGACAAAAGGTCCGAATGGATCCAAACGACCATGTTCCCAAACACAAGCACAAGTAAATAATTCTTATTAGTTCTATGACTACGGTTCACATGCGGGTTTATGGGGGTATGGAAAAAGGCTCTCGCTGACGAAGGATTACCCACAACTAGGTCTCCCCACTAAAGGGTTCGAGCGACTAAGTGAGCGCACCTTTTTTATACACTAAGGTACGTGCCAACGAGCTATGGTGTGTGACTGACTGTCAAATGGACTTCCCGTTGTAGATTCCCTAGAGGGAGGGTGGAGCGAGGCTCTCTTAAGTACCCAAGCCTCTTAGGCTCTTATCGCTTGGTCTCAGGAATAAACAACGGGTCCTCCAAATTAGTCCATCACAGTAGGCTACGAGTAGATGATTATCTAGGTGCCTTCACAGCATTTCCTTCTAGAAAGGTAGTGAGTGAAGGAAGACACCAAACTATTACCTAGCCTTAAAAGTGCCTTTGATTAAACCCCTTTCAACCCACTATAGGAACAGTTAACTTAAAGCACAAATCATAATATTACAAGACATTATTTCGGGGCCGATTCTCTATCCCCAGTGGAGTCGCTAGACTGTGGGACACAGAAGCTGGGTGATGCATGCTGTCCCGGGCTCGCGGCCTGGTTGGGAGTATGGAGTAGCCCATGGGGGACTAAACCGGAGAATAATGGAGTCGCCATCCGGTGTGAACCGGGAAAATGAGATTTAAGGCCGCACTCACCCCTCGCAAGGGAAGACCTCAAACCGTTGGGTTCAGAATGGTCCCTTACTTATGCCACTTGTAATAAAATGATTTATGCAATAATTTAGCCAAGCCTAAACAACTTATTTCCAATGATAATTATATTTCTAAGTTCACATGCATGAAATTAATCATCACAACATACAACATCACATGGCAATCTCATGAACATATTTCGATAATATGATATGGAAAACTAAGAAAAACCTAATCATGCTTGAGTACTATCTTATGAATACATCGAATGGATAAATGCAGGGATACAAATAATATGATTGATTACATGATATAAGAGAAATCACCTAAGAAACAATTATACATGACATGTGATGAAAATGACTCGATTCAGTGTATTCGCGTTCGTGTAGTGTTCGTAAACGTGTTCGAACGGTAAACAAAAGGTTCGCGTTCGTATAGCGTTTGATAACGCGTTTGAACGGGACCAGACAGAAAACATGCGTTCGTGCTGCGTTCCGAAACGCATTTGAACGGGGTTACAGCAGTGACCTCCAAAATGCAGTAAACAACATGACACATACAAGAACGGATGAATAGATGACACCTAATAAATAATAATGGGCTAAAAATGCGGCAAAGCATCGTAGTAAAGGATTTTAACCTCTCAAAATAGAGGACCTTTAATCGCACTTACTAAGCCCATGTGCAATCAACACAATACATATATAAAAAGTAAAGACAATGATATCGGACTTCGTATACCCGATTGAACACATCTTACATTCAACCGAATATACATCAATCGGCACGGAAAAGCATCGTGGTAAAGGGTTTTAACCCCTCAAAACAGGGGACCTTTAATCCAATTTACTAAGCCCATGCGCTCGATCGCATCATGCATATAAAAATAAAGACAATAATATCGAACTTCGTATACTCGATTGAACACATCTTACATTCAACCGAATATACATCAACCGGCGCGGCAAAGCATCGTGGTAAAGGGTTTTAACCCCTCAAAACAGGGGACCTTTAATCCAACTTACTAAGCCCATGCGCTCGATCGCGTCATGCATATAAACAAATAACATGCGGAAATCAAGTAACGAATAATAAACAAATCAAAACAACATAAAATGAAATATGCGCCGTTTACTCAAGTGGTACGTGGAGTTGTATCCCGAGTACAGATCATACTACCGTCCATTCGGAATCGGCTATGAAATTTATATCCGGGTTTCCATCCTATATACCAGAAGAGGCGACACATTTTCCGTTTTACTCAAGGGCCACAACATACATCATTCCACAATACATGCATTTACTATCTATTCAAGGGCACAATCATGCATCAATAAACAACTCACATGCGATAAAAATGAATAAAACAATTAAAAAGATAGATGGAAATAATAAGAAAAGTACCCTCAGGTCTAACCTTTTTTGTCGACTTTCGGACTTGCGTTTCATGGAGATCGGAAGGGCTAAAGCTCCTCAACTTTTCTGGTTCACTGGTTTGTGTTTTACCTCGCTGTTTCGCTGCTCAAGCTACTGTTTTGACTCCATTTTGCTGCTGTTTTGCCGCCGTTTTGCTGCAGTATTGTTGCCGTATTTGGTCACATTTTGGTGTTTTAGGCTACTGTTTTAGGTGATTTTAAAGGCTAATTTGGGGACTGTTTTGGGCATTTTTTTGAAACAGTTTTAGGGGTTTTTCTGGGCTATGTTTGGACAGTTTTAGGCGTACAAGGAGGTGGTTTTGCGGCAGTTTTCAGGGATAATGTAAGGGGCTGAGTGGACTGTGAGGCTTTGGTATTTTGGTTGATGCTGAGGCAGTGAAGGGCAGAGATGTTAAGGGCATTACTTACGTGAAGGGCTGAGCGTGTGATGGTCTGCTCGGTTCATGGCTATGCGTAGTGTAATAAGGCTAAGTGAGTGGAGGGTGTTGGCGATGTGGAAATAGGTTGGTGAAGCAAGGGAGAGTGAGGGCAAGTGGCTTATGTGCATGCGTTAAGGTTGTGAGCAAGTTGCTGTTTGTGAGGGTAGTGTTAGTGTTGCTACGTGAAGATTGAATTGATGCTTTGTTGCGTGAAGGTATGGCTGGTCAAGAGGGGTTGTTACGTGAGGTTAGGGGCTGGATGAATGCTTTTAGCGTGAATGCATGGTGAGAGAGAGAGGACGTTAGCATGAGTGGCTGAGGTTGTTGAATAGGTGTTGGCTTCTATTTATTTAGGGTTTGCTTTATTTGTTCAGCTGGTTGAGGGAGAAAGCTGGAATGAGCAGGCCGTGAGTGTCTTGTAGTTGGGGAGAGAGAGAGAGCCTGTTAGCGTGAGTCTGAGGTTTGTTTTTATAGACAAAGGCTAGGCTTGACAAGGAAAGGGATTTGGCTAATTAAAAAGGGATATGATTTGGTTTCATGTAAGGTAAATACAAGATTGAGGGGGGACAAATTTAGGCTTGATTAGGAAGTTAGTATATTTAGTTTGTGTTGATTAGGCATACAATATTTTAAGTTAGGGATATATATTTTTTAATTAGGAATAATGTTTGATTGATTGATTTTAACTTGGTATGATTTGATTTAATGTTTTATTTATTTGGTATTTGACTTAATTAATTATTTTATTTTATTTGGTATATGTTTTAATATTTTATTTAGTTTGGTATATTACTTAATTAATATTTAATTCAATTGGGTTGTATTTTGAGGGCCTTGGGCGTGTGGGCTTAATGTGGTGGGCTAGGTGTTTTGTTGGTTTGGTGAGTGGGTTTGGGCTAAGGTTAAATGGTTCTGTGTTTTTTAGGCCAAAATGTGCTTTAAAACGGAGGTCCAACGAGCGAGCTTGGAGCTAAACATGCGGATAAAATTTAACGAAATACCGATTCCCTTCTGACAACCGTTTCCTGCAACTTCCTCGACTAAAAAGGTAGTGCCTCCAAATGAGACTCATCATAGGGACTTATATGCAAAAATGCAGTGCCTACACACCCTTAAATATGAAAATTATTTCTATCATTCTTAACTTCAATTTGTGTTACTAAGATGATGTCTCTGCTCTTTGAGTTTGTAATTAAATGTGTTTGAAACTTGTTGGAGGTGTTTTTGCATGTTTGATAAATTAATAAGCTTATTAGGAGTAATTAAGCTTATTTGATTAATTAGTAATCAAAGTTGTCATTCTAGAGTTGCTTAGCTATTCATAAATGACCTAGAATTGTTCTTAAGTTGTTTCATGATGGTGAGACTTGTTTGGTGTGGTTAGGATTAGATTAAAGTGTTGAATTTGTATTATTGGTTTAATTTATCAATTGGTGGAAAATTTAAAAAATAGGGTTCATAACCCTTTTCAAATTTGGGGATTTTCATGTATGTGATGTAATTTGATGTATATATGATGTATATTAAATTTGGGATTGATTGGATTTGATATTGACATGTTTTGAACAAAAAATGACCAAATTGCAAATCCTGGAAAATCTTTGGGGTTCTCGGTAATTTCAAAAAATTTAGAATTTTTGATGCAATTTGTATTTTCATGTATTATACATATATAAATCATTTCTGGATTGATTTGGAGTCAATTAAATATGTATTTGATAATTTAATGATCAAATTATAAAATTTGGGGGTAATTCGGTAATTAAAGGAAATTTGATTTCTTGGGTTAAAATTTCAGATTTTAAGTATTGTTTAATTAAATAAATCAGTTTATTTAATTGATCCAAGAAAAATTTTTGAAATCGGAAAATTTTGATTTTCCGCGTTCCGCTGCGCTAACCAAGTAATTCCCTATAAAATTTCAACAAAATGGTATCAGAGCGAGTCTGATTCTGGACACCCGATATGATTATGCCTTTAAACTTCAATGTTTAATTTAATCTTTACTTTATACATGCATGTGTTTATTTAATTTGATTAAATAAAGTAAAAGCATCTTTTGCGGAAAAATCTTTATTTGAAAATTAGGTTTTTATTTAATATGTATTTGATGCATATTAATTGATTCGTCTTGTCAATATCGCTTATCGATAAATTTTTTGCGACTATATCCGAGAACGTGCCAAAGTTGTGAGGATATGGCTTGTAGAAATTTATATGTACCAGATATATTTGATATTAGGTGAATTCAAGCGAAAGCGGAATCCTGAACGTGCTAAAGTTGTCAAGGTTGCGAAAGTATCTTGAATTTATTATTGATAAGTTTAACCTCGGTACGCCTCCTTGTGAATGTGCCAAAGGTGTCACAACGAGAAACGACCAGGACCGAAAACCCAGGAGTCACTATTGAATGATCGACAATGAGTTGTCTACCTAATGAATATACTTAGGCGAGAACGTGCCAAAGCTGTGAGCTGAAATATATTCATGGGGTCCACCTTTCACTATTTTTTTGTTAATCGTTGATTCGCTGTCTATTTGATAGATTTGCGATCGCGGCACCTTCGACCAATCCTTTTGCTCGTATGCTTGATACGAATAAGCTAAAAGGCGCTGATAACTTTGCGGATTGGGATATGGATTTGAGGATTGTCCTCAATTTCGAAATGTTGGGATACATTTTGGAAGGTCCATTACCGCTTGCTATATCTCCGGATCCATCGCCTTAAGAGTTAAATCATTCATTCTCAGTTCTTTTTCTTTTGAACTGAAGAGGAAATACTTTGAGATGCACGATGCATATAGCATGATGATACAACTTCGTGAATCGTTCATGAACCAGAAACAGGTCATGGTTCATAGAGTTGCAATGAAATTGTTCCATTCTAAACTTGATTAGGGGCAGACTGTGAGCCCGCATGTGCTTCATTTGATCGATTTGATCGAGCAATTGAGGTGCAGTGACTTTCCTCTCAATGATACTCTAGGACGGAGTGTCATTCTCGGTTCGCTCCCGGCGTCATATCGCCAGTTCGTCATGTACTTCAACATGAATGGGATTCACTGCTCTTATCGTGAGTTGCATAGGATGCTTCTCACAGTAGAGGAAGATTTAAAGAAAGGAATTATGACTCACCTTCCGAAACCTACTTCACTTTTCGCTTCTTCCCAATCCAAGTCGAAGGGGAAGAAGACTAAAGGAAAGAAGAAGAAAGGTTTCAATGTTACTCTGCAAGCTAAGATAGTGAAGCCCGAGAGAGCTTCTGAAGATAAGTGCCATCACTATCAGAAAGTCGGACGATGGAAAAGAAACTATTCGGACTATCTCGCACAAATAAGGATGGAAAGAGTATCGACATCAAGTACTTTTATTTTTCCTATTATTGATATCTCATTGGCTTGTGAAGCTATGACATCTAATTTGATTTTAGATTCTGCTTGTCCTATTCACATTTGCAATACGTTACAGATGCTGACGGAAAGTAGACGGCTGAAATCTGGGGAGATGCAGTTGCGATTCGGGAGTGGCGACTCTCTGGATGCGGTTGTAGTGGGCATATGCGAGATTCCCTTACCCAGTGGTTGACTTTTGTTAAATGACTGCTATTTTGTGCCAGGATGTGTGGCAAATATTATGTCTCTTTTTATATTAGATACTGAAGGATATAATGTAAATATTAAGAATCGTTCTCTATATTTATATGATAGAAATAATATTCAGATCTTTTGTTGTCAAAACGAGCATGGTCATTACATATTACGTACCTCACAAGATATCTTTAATATTGGAATTAATAAACGTAAATAATCTGATATAAATAATATTGAACTATGGCACATGAGTTTGGGTCATTTAGGCGTGAAACGCCTAACCCAGTTGGTTAAGAATGGTTTGATACATGATCTCACCATTGAACCTTATCCAACTTGCGAATCTTGTATTCAGGGTAAAATGACCAAATCCCCATTTTCGGGTGTTGGACACCAAGCCACTGACTTATTGAAACTCATGCATTCTGATGTATGTGGTCCCATGAGTCAGACTGTATACAGTGGTTTTTCATACTTCATTACCTTTATCGATGATCAGTCACGGTACGGTTATGTTTATCTGATAAAACATAAATAAAAAAACCTTTGAAAAGTTGAAAGAATTCTGAAATGAAGTTGAAAAATAGACTGGTCAATATATTAAATGAATTCGATCTGATGGAGGCGGTGAATATATGAGTGCAGAGTTCACTGATTATTTAAATGAGAATGGGATTCTCGCTCAATATACTCATCTAGGTACTCTGAAGCACAATGGAGTGTCAGAGAGAGAGAAATCAGACTTTATTGGATATGGTCCTTACCTATTACTTATGGGGTTATGCTTTTTTAATTGTCGCTCATCTCCTGAATACGATTCCTTCCAAAGCCGTTCCTACGACTCCATATGAGCTATGGACCGGTAGGAAATCAAATCTTAGTTATGTTAAGATTTGGGGGTGTCTTGCATACGTTATGATGGTTCAGCAAAATAAGCTTTTGCCTCGAGGGCAGAAGTTTAGGTTTGTTGGATATCCTTCAAATACGAAAGGATATTTGTTCTATGATACCGAGCATTGAAATGTGTTTGTTGCTCGCTTCACAAAATTTCTAGAAATAGAATTTTTGACTGAAGGTGGTGATCATAGACGGGTTGAACTTGATGAAGTACAACTTGGAACTAACGAACTAATGGAGGAACCTGAAGTTCAAGAAGATGAAGAACCTTCTACACACACACTTCGTAGGTCACAAAAGTTATCTAGACCTCCTGAACGCTTGTATTTGATACAAGAAAAAAGTCTCGATGTTCTCTTAGTTGAAGAGACTGACCCTTTTTCCTATAGAGAATCGATGTTGGACATCAACTTCGTGAAGTGGCAAGACGCCATGAAATCCGAGATGGACTCAATGTATGAGAATCAAGTTTGGAACTTGGTTCCGCTTCCTGAAGGAATTGTTCCTATCGGTTGTAAATGGATTTACAAAATGAAGCGTGGGCCCGATGGAAAGGTTGAAACCTTTAAGGCCCGACTGGTAGCTAAAGGTTACTCGCAGCGACCCAGTGTCGACAATGATGAAACTTTTTGCCAGTTGCAATGCTAAAGTCTATAAGGATTTTGTTGTCTATAGCCGCTTACCATGATTACGAGATTTGGCAAATGGATGTCAAAACAGCTTTTCTAAATGGGTTTCTTGATGAAGAAATCTATATGGAACAGCCGAAGGGTTTTGCATCCAGCGAAAACTCGGGCAAGGTATGCAAGCTGAAAAAGTCCATTTATGGACTTAAACAGGCTTCACGAAGTTGGAATCTTTGATTCGACGAGATAATCAAATTGTTTGGTTTTCGCAATAATTTGGAAGAATCATGTGTGATAAGAAGGCCAGTGAGAGTATGGTGGTATTTTTAATTTTCTATGTTGACGACATCCTTATCATTGGGAATGATATCGGGATGAATTTCTCCATGAAGGACCTGAGTGAAACTTCTTATGTTTTAGACATAAAACTCTATAGAGATAGAGAAATTATGCTTATTGGGTTATCCCAATCAATGTACATAGATAAGATCTTATAACGGTATAATTTTGGTAACTGTAAGACATCAAACATACCGTTCAGACATGGCTTACATCTTTCAAAAAAGATGTGTCCGTAAACATAAGATGAGAAGATTAGAATGTCTAATCAGCCTTATGCTTCGAGTTTGGGCAGCATCATGTATGTCATGTTATGTACTAGGCCTGATATCAGCTTCGCAGTTAGTGTGACCAGCAGGTATCAGTCCAATCCAGGGAATGACCATTGGATGACCATTAAACATATCCTCAAGTATCTTAAAGGTACTAAGGATAAGTTTATAATTTATGAAGGAAACAAACTGCAAGTTAATGGGTATACGGATTCTGATTTCCAATCGGATCCTGATGATAGAAATTCTACATCAGGATTCGTGTTTACCTTTAACAGAGGTGCAGTTTATTGGAAGAGTTCCAAACAGGGCCGCCGACAACTGATTCCACCACAGAGGCATAATTTATTGCAGGTTCTGAAGCTGCAAAGGAAGTTGTATGGGTTAGGAAATTTATCACAGAATTGGGAGTAGTCCGAAGTATCGAGAATCTGATTCCGTTATACTGTGATAATACTGGAGCCATTGCACAAGAAAAAAAACCAAGGGCGCATCAGAAGTTGAAGCATGTGGAACGAAAGTTCTACATCATTTGAGAGATTGTGTCGCGATGAGACATTGTCGTGTGTAAGGTACTGAGTGAAGATAATGTAGCAGACCTGCTTACCAAGGCCATACCTCCGAAGTTATTTGATAAACATGTGGAGTCGATGGGTATTAGATACAATTGATATTGGCACTAGAGCAAGTGGGAGATTTTGTTAGGGTTGGTGCTCTGAGTGCCAATTTTATTATATATTTCCCTATAAATACTAATGTAACATTTTATTATAAATAAAATAAACTGTTTCTTTAATATAACATCCTATTTTATATGGTAAAGACGTAACATACCTTAGAATGATTAGTTATGATATTGTTGCAAAAACGTCGGAACTCACATTGAGTTGTATCATGACGTTGTCATTCTTAGACAGTTTCTAGTCAAGGTTTACACTACTTGGTCAGTAAAGTAAACTCATTGAGACTGGTACATGTCGTATATTGGAATCTTGGATTTTGATGGTTTCTAAATGAACTATGAGTCTTGGAGACTCGTATAGACATGTAGAACGTGTAGGTGTTTACAGCGGATAAACACTGAACGACTCACCGAAGATTCTTAATGGGTGGTACACCAATATCGATAAGAATTTTCTCATGTTGAGTGAGCATAGTGATTCTTTGACTTGAGATACCACTGTGGGTATATGAGTTATCCTACACACTTAGATAACAGTCACGTCACCGATCTATTTGAAGGGGTTTTAAGGCGGAAATCTGGTAACGCAGCGGAACAATGGAAAATCAAAATTTTCTGATTTCAAAAATTTTTAATCGGATCAATTAAATAAACTTATTTATTTAATTATCCAATTATCAAATTGTGAAATATTACACAAGAAATCAAATTTTTGTGTAATTACCAAATTACCCCAAAACTTTGCATTTTATTCATTTTAGTCCTAAATTGTTCGAAATAATTTTGGATGATTCTAAATCATTTCGAAGATGAATTTAACATGTCATACACATCAAAAATCAAATTGCAACATGAACCCCAAATGTTTTGACAAATGCCGTGCGCCCCCCCATCATTGCCAAATTGTGTATTTTGCTCTTTTAATGTTCAAAACACATCAAGATGATATCCAATCAACATAAGATTTTATATGCATCATATACACATCCAAATACACATCATAAATTAAAATCCTCAAATTTGGAAGTGGTCTTAAACCCTAATTTTTCAATTTCATCAAATTGGATAAATTAGACCAAATTAGTAAAATCCAACACTTCAATAATGTTTCTTCCATACCAATCAAGCCTCACCACAATGAAATAACTATAGAACAAATCTAGGTCATTTAAGAGTGGGTCAATAACTCTAGAATGGCAACAAGTTTCTCAAACCATCAAAAGAATGATTATAAACACATTAATAACATTCTATGATGTTTATACATGCATAACCCTATCATCAAACTTCCATCCAAAAAAAATACAAAGAATTAAGAATATAAAAACATGAGAACACCATAGTATGTAGCCTAGAACTCAAGGAACATTTTCCTCTCTAATAATAAGTTGGAGAAACTTACTAAAAATCCAAGATTTTCTTGTTTTTCTTTTTTCTTTCTCTCAAGCTTCTTTGTTTTCTAACAATGGATTTTTTTATAAGTGTTTTTTAAGTTAATGAAACCATAAATGAAACAAAACAATATATACCCATAATTTTGGCCTTGGCCGAAAATGGCATAAGAAAAAATATCATGATATTTTCAATTTGTTGCAATTAAAGCCAACTTGTCCACTTGATAAATTGATCATTACACTTTTAATGAATTATTCAAACAAGTCAAAAATTGCAACTATGGCATTAAATTAAATATCATAACTTTAGATATTTATATTTTTAATTAATTTAATTATTTAAAAATTAAATAATTATTTAAATATAAATATATTAAATATATGTATTATATTTACATTAAATATCAAATACATATATATTTATGATATTAGTCAAATATCTCAATTTGATAATTAATTATTGTGTATTTGATAAAATCTATCATTAAATGCAAATACACAAAAATTAAGAAATGACTATTAGGTCCCTTCACATGTATTTTTCGTTTAACCTTTAAACGACTTTATAAATAATCAGTATTATTTATAAATGTTGCCCTAGTGCTCTACATGTATATTTCATTAGTGAGACTCTCTAGATTCAGGCATATCCATCACGAAATCCAATTTTGTGTCCATAATTTACCCACCCGTAAATTATGACGACCACGGATAATATCGCTGAATCATACAGGTCGAGGTCATGGCAAATGTATAATTCCTCTGTCACAGGTATCCGGATATATCCCAGAGATATAGATGTAAACGTCAAATCTCTATAGGGAAAATCACGTCGACGTCTCTATTAACAATCTCAAAAAGAACATTTAAAACTGACTTCTAAAATGTACCACGGGCCCATGGTTTTTATTTGATTGCTAATCATATGGACTACCTATGCACTGTACACATAACTGACGGATCCTATCTCGATACACACAGGACGCCCTAAGGATCTATCCACACCCAACGAACAGGCGGAGGTCTGATCTAAATAGATCGGTGACGTGACTGCCATCTAAGTGTGGAAGATATCTCATGCGCCCACAGTGGTATCTCAAGTCGAAGAATCACAAGTGCTACTCAACCCGAGAAGATTCTTATTGACGTTGGTGTACCATCCATTAAGAATCTTCGGTGAGTCGTTCAGTGTTTATCCATTATAAACACCTACACGTCTATACGAGTCTCCAAGACTGATGGTTCATTGAGAAACCATTGGAATCATATATTCCAGTATACGACTTTACTGACCAAGTAGTGTAAACCTTGACCAGGAACTGTCTGAGAATGACAACGTCAAGATACAACTCAATGTCAGTTGCGACGCTTTTGCAACAACATCATGACTAGTCATTATAAGGTCATTACGTCTTTACCATATTAAAAGATATATTATATTACAGAAACTACTTATATTATTCATAATAATAATATTTTATAGTAGTATTCTCAAAGAAATACAACCGGGAATTGGCGCTCTGAGCACCAACCCCAACATTATTTAGATCAGTCATCCGCCTGTTCGTTGGGCGTGGACTGATGCTCATAATATCCTGTGTGTATCAAGAAAGGATCTGTTAGTTCTATGTACAAAGCATAGGTATTCAATATGGAATTAGCAATCTGTTAAATTCATGGGCCCGTGGTACACTGTAGAAATTAGTTCTAAGTGTTATTAAGGGATTGCTAATAGAAACGTCGATGTCATTATATCTATAGAGATTTGATGTTTATATTTATATCTCTGGAATAATCTGGATACCTGTGACGGAGGGATTATACGTATGCTATGACCTCGACCTGTATGATTCAGAGAGTTTATCCGTGTTCGTCATAATTTACGGATTGGTGAATTATGGACACGAAATTTGATTTCGTGATGGATATGTCTGAACTTAGAGAGTCTCACTAATGAAATATACTCGTAGAGCACTAGGGCAACTTTTATAAATAATACTGATTACTTATAAATTGTTTAATGGTTAAAAGAAAAATACATACAATAGGGACATAATTTACATTTACGAATTAATGTGTATTTGTATTTAATACTTGATTTTATTAAATTCACATTAATTAAATATAAATTGTGATATTTAACATATATCATTTAAATATATGTATTTAAATATTTAATGTAAATATGATACATATATTAGGATATTTGTATCTAATTATTTAAATGTTAAGTAATTAAATTAATTAAATTACAAAATATCTATTACATGATTTATTTTTGGAAATGGCATGAGATTATTGGATACACTTGTTAGTTTACTTTATTTTAGATAATTGTTATCTTTAACTAAGTAAATGTGTTCCAATAGAAATGAAACCAATGAAAAGGTTTATTAATGTTGTTTTTGTTGCTCACGGCAACAACAAAAATAAACATATAAATTTTTTTTTTGGTTTCACTTTTCAACATTAACACAAGTTATCAAAATATTTACAAAGAGAGTTGAGAGAAAAAGTTGAAGAATAAAAAAAGAAAACAAAGCAAAAATTGTAAATTTTGTAAGTATTTTTCTACACCCTTCAACATGGAAATTATTTCTATCATTCTTAACTTCAATTTGTGTTGCTAAGATGATGGCTCTACTCTTTGAGTTTGTAATTAAATTTGTTTGAAACTTGTTGGAGGTGTTTTTGCATGTTTGATAAATTAATAAGCTTATTAGGAGTAATTAAGCTCATTTGATTAATTAGTAATCAAAGTTGTCATTCTAGAGTTTCTTAGTCATTCATAAATGACTTAGAATTGTTCTTAAGTTGTTTCATAATGGTGAGACTTGTTTGGTGTGGTTATGATTAGATTAAAGTGTTGAATTTGTATTATTTGGTTTAATTTGTCAATTTGTGGAAATTTTAAAAAATAGGGTTCATAAACCTTTTCAAATTTGGGGATTTTCATGTATGTGATGTAATTTGATGTATATTAAATTTGGGATTGATTGGATTTGATCTTGACATGTTTTTAACCAAAAAGGACCAAATTACAAATCCTGGAAAATCTTTGGGGTTCTCAACAATTTTGGAAAATTTGGAATTTTTTATGCAAATTGTATTTTCATGTATTAGACATGTATAAATTATTTTGGGATTGATTTGGAATCAATTAAATATGTCTTTGACAATTTAAGAACCAAAATGATCAAAATACAAAATTTGGGGTAATTCGGCAATTAAAGGAAATTTGATTTCTTGGGTTAAAATTTTAGATTTTAAGTACTGGTTAATAAAATAAATCAGTTTATTTAATAGATCCAAGAAAAATTTTTGAAATCGGAAAATTTTGATTTTTCGCGTTCCACTGCGCTAACCCGGTAATTTCCTATAAAACCTCAACAAAAGAAGCAGATGAGTCTTGAAGATCTTGGAGTTCGATTGAGGATTAAAGAGGACAACATGAAGTCCAAGAAGGCCAGCTACAAGACTATGGAGCCTAGGGCCAACATCGTCGAGGGTGGAAAGGGTAGCAAAAAGAGAAAAAAATAGTGGAGCTAATTCTTCCCAAGCAAACAACAAGTTCAAGAGGAAGTGTTACATCTGTGGAAAAAGCGGTCACATGGCAAAGGACTGTAGAAACAAGAAGTCTCATGACAAAGTCAAGAAAAAAAAATGAGGCCCATGTCACTGAGGATGAGCAGCTAACTGATGAGAAATGAACCTATCAGTAGTTGTAACATAAGCCAACTTGGTTGGAAATCCGAGAGAATTGTGGGTCGACACTGGGGCTACTCGTCATATATGTGCTGATAGCAAGATGTTTTCCTTATATCAGAAGTTCGGTGGTGGTGATCATCTGACAATGGGAAACTCTTCTACCTCTAGAGTGGTTGGACAAGGCACAATGGTTCTGAAGATGACATCTGGGAAAGAGCTTTCATTGAAGAATATTTTGCATGTTCCTGATATTCAGAAGAACTTGGTTTCGGGTTCACTCCTTAGCAAGAATGGTTTCAAGCTTGTATTTGTTTCTGATAAATTTATACAGACTAATAATGATGTCTATATAGGAAAAGGATACCTCACTGAGGGCTTTTTCAAGTTCAATGTAATGACTGTCAATCGACACAATGCTAATAATAAAGTACATCTTTCGCTTATATTATTGAGTCATAAAATATATGGCATGGGAGGTTAGGACATGTTAATTATGATACAATGTGTAAATTAATTAACATGGACGTTATACCTAAATTTATAATTGATAACTTAAAGTAAAAATGCATAGAGCACCATTTCATTCCATAGAACGAAGTACTGAATCCTTTGAATTTGTACACTCTGATGTTTGTGATATAAATATTGTGCAAACAAGAGGCGGTAAAAGTACTTTGTCACTTTTATCGATGATAGCACAAGATTCTATTATGTATATTTGCTGAGGAGTAAAAATGAAGCTATTGGGAGCTTCATACACTATAAGAACGAAGTTGAAAATCAAATTGACAAGAAAATCAAAAGAATCAGGAATGATAGATGAGGTGAATATGTGTCACCGTTTGGTGAATATTTTTCCAATCATGGAATTATTCACGAAACTACTGCTCCTTATTCACCTCAACAAAACGGAATTGTGGAACGTAAAAAATCGAACGTTGAATGAAATGATGAATGTCATATTGACAAGCTCTGGCTTACCCCAGAACTTGTAGGGGGAAGCCTTACTTTCGGCCAACTATGTTCTGAACAACCTACCTCATAGAAAGTTGTACAAGACACCATATGAATTGTGGAAAGGTTATGTATCATTCTACAAATATCTGAAAGTGTAGGGGTGTCTCGCCAAAGTGATGGTTCTTAAACCTAAGAAGGTTAGAATATGACCCAAGACTGTTGATTGTATATTCATTGGATATGCTCACAATAGTAGTGTGTATTGATTCTTGGTACATAAGTCTGAAATTCCTGACGTCAATCCAAATATGATAATTGAGTCAAGGAATGCGACATTCTTTGAAGAGATATTTTCTTGTAAGGAAAGACAAAGAACAAAGTCTCTAAAAAGAACTATTGATACTGTTAAAGGCAGTGATCAAGTTGACCAAGAATTAGATCAACATGAAAATGTTGAGGAACATGAACCTAGACGTAGCAAAAGAGCTAGAACGTCTAAGTCATTTGGACCTGATTTTATGACATACTTGTTATAAAGAAGCAATGTCTTCTTTAGAGGCACCTTTGTGGAAAGAGGCTATCAATAGCGAGATTAATTCTATCCTTCAAAATCATACTTGGGAGTTGGTTGATCTTCCTCCAGGTTGTAAGCCACTGAGCTACAAATGGATATTTAGACAGAAGATGAAACTGGATGGATCAATAGATAAGTACAATGCAAGACTTGTCATAAAATATTATAGATAAAAAGAAGACCTAGATTACTTTGATACATATTCACCAATGACTCATATCACATCAATAAGAATGCTCATAGCCATAACAGTTATATTTGGTCTTGAAATACATCAAATGGATGTGAAGACGACATTCTTAAATGGTGAACTAGATGAAGAGATTTACATGGAACAACCAGAGGGTTTCAATGTTTCTGGACAAGAATAAAAGGTGTGCAAACTTGTAAAATCATTATACGGATTAATACAACCACCTAAACAATGACATGAAAAAATTGACAAAGAGATATTGTCAAGTGGGTTCAAAATCAATGAGTGTGATAAGTGTGTACACACCAAATCAACTCAAAAATGATATGTCATTGTGTGTCTCTACATAGACGATATGCTGATAATTGGTAGTAATCATGAGATGATTCAATCTATCAAGAAAGTATTGACCATCAAATTTGATATGAAAGATTTAGGAGTAGCTGATGTGATCTTAGGAATTAAAATTTCTAGAATATCAGAGGGGTATATATTATCTCATACTCATTATGTTGAGAAGATACTTGAGAAATATAATAAAGGAGATCTAAATGTGGCTAGAACTCTTGTAGACCTAACTCTTTATTTATCAAAGAATACTGACTCAAGCATATCGCAATTAGAGTATTTGAGAATCATCGGAAGTCTGATGTATCTCACAAATTGCACAAGACCTGATATCGCTCAAGCTGTAAACTGGCTTAGCAGATATACGAGCAATCCAGGACAACCACTGGAAAGCCATAGTAAGAGATTTGAGGTATCTGAGAGAAACTTCCAAATATAGTCTGCATTATACGAGATATCATGATGTTCTAGAGGGATACAGCAATGCTAACTGGATATCTGATACAGTGGATTCCAAATCTACGAGTGGATTTGTTTTCACACTTGGTGGTGCAGCTGTGTCATGGAAATCCTCGAGGCAAACATATATTGTCCGGTCTATTATGGAATCAGAGTTCATAGCATTAGAAAAAACAACGGAAGAAGCGGAATGGCTTTGAAATTTCCTAGAGGATATTCCAAATTGGCCCAAACCAGTGCCAACGATAAGCATATATTGTGATAGTAAATCTGCTATTGGGAGAGCCAAAATATAATGTATAATGGTAAGTCTCGACACATACGTCGCATATATAATACCATATGACAACTGCTCTCAAGTGGCATAATTTCGATAGATTATGTCAAATCAAAGGAAAACCTAGTGGATCCACTTACTAAAGGTTTACCTAGAGAGCAAGTTGAGAAGTCATCGAGAGGAATGGGCTTGAAGCCTATAAATTAAGAATTGTTACTTTGGAAACCCAACCTAGCCGACTGGAGATCCCAAGATCTAGGTTCAAAAGGGACAACTGAAACTTTGTGTAATTCAAAACAAGCACTGTAGAGTTTTGTACTATTTCTCATTCTTGTAATGACGCAGAGTTATATCTGTCAAGGTTAGGATAAGCTAAGGCTTTTAATGATCACTATATTAGGATAAGAGTCCTAATGCGGGTAAATGCATATTACCTATTTATAGTAGATCACATATTTTAAGTAAGAAGCGAGGCCGCTTCCATGTGAGTTTTTAAAGGCTGAATTCCCTAAAGTACTTGATGAATCCAGGACCAATGTTCATGGCCGAAATGAACACAACAGTAGAATGAGAAATGGTCAAAGTAAAGCTGTGCGTTGGTAATTGTCTTAGTTTACATCAACGGCAAAACTGTTCAAGACTATGGGTCACTAGTTTGCCAAGTAGATCTAATTGTCATTCACTAGGAAAGGTTCAAGGCGAAATCTACCTATTTCGATACAAGTTTATTTCATGGGAAACTTTCTTAAGTGTCTGCATTAAAATTTAGAGAATTATAGGGGATTGTTGTAAATTCTCTAAATATATAATTTAAGTGTATGAGAGACATGTTCCTTAAGAAGTTCCTTATATGAAAGGCACAAGTTAATGGAACATGTCCTTTAAATTGGAAGAACACACCTCTAGGCCCCAAAAGGCATAAGGAAATGGTATAACCCTTAGGAGGGTTACACCCGAAGCCAAAGGGCGCCCACAAAGCCACCATTCCATGCCTATATAAGGGGGGCTTAGGTTTATTCTCTCCAATCTGAGATTCCTACATTTACAAGTCATTCATTTAGAATAAGTTAGTCAAGTTAAGAGAGTGTTTTAACCATTTTTTCCTTGTTCAAGTTCTTGTTAAAAGAGTACCCATTCTAAAAGAAGCATCCAAGTAATCCTGGGAGAACGTTAGCCACAAAACCATTCATAGAGCACCGATGCGGGGCTAATAAGTTCTTAAAGACAGAGGCAACTTGATCGGTGAAATCACATACGTTACGCAAGCGCATGTATCGCTCAAGTAGTATAAAAATATCGATCCCACGGGGACTTAATTTCTCATAATGTTAATTATTGATGCTATTTATTTACATGTATCTAATTGGGGTAGGAAGGGATTTTTGTTGGTTGAATGTGGATTTAGCTAAATAAATAAAAATACAAAATAAAAATAAATGAAATTAATAATTAAGAAAACATCTAAGGTTGTGAATCCGTCCAATATTACTCTAATGATCAATTGATTCTCATATACATGTGTAATATATCATTTTGTTAACCTGGAACACGAAGATTTGTAAAAGTCTCTTTCGATGGTCGAATGCAAACACCCAAAGTAACCCAATTAACTATTGATCGGCGTGATCATACACGTATAACGCAAGCGCACGTATCGTTCAAGTAGTATAAAATGTATCGATCCCACGAAGACTTAATACCTAAGCTATTAATTTGTGAAGCCAAATGTTTACAAGTATCTAATGGATGGGTTATTTGATTGGATGGTGATTTTAAACTTAAAACAAGTAAATAAAATAGCGTGAAAGTAAATTAAAGGAAAATTCAATATTATTAAACTATCCAGGGTTGTGAATCCTTCCAATATCCTTTTAAAAATGAAGTGGTTATTTCACGTTTGTGCAATATATAGACATATTCTTATGTCAACCAAGTTATCTGAATTCATTAAGATTAAGTTCCAATTATGGTTACCCCCGCCCGACATGTATATTCCTAGCCTGTAAGGAAATCTATTAAGGGTTATCTATCCTTAAGGGAGATCATGAGATATTGAGTCTAAGGCTGAAACCTAAAATCTCTTTTCCAAGTTCATTCTAAGTTTACCAAATCAATCTTATTAATGTCCAGTTAACAAGAAGTATTAAGCTTAAGGCTCAATAAATAAACCTTTATATTACCCAAACCGTAAAATAACCCCTTATAAACCGGTGATTTTGGAATTCAGCACAACCCCATATATGGTATTTAGTTACAACACATATCTAGGACTATTAAAAACGTAAATAAAGTAAATGACATAAAGTAAAAAGGTAAATAAAGCAATAAAGAAAATACTGGGGTTAGAGGATCCACTTTTATTACTTCTATTTTAGATATCTCCCTTATTATAATTTATTAATTTTGCGTGATAATTACCAACAGACCATATAGGCGGTATCCTGATTAAGTCAAATTTATGATTAATTCCAACCGACCATAAAGGCGGTATTCAATTTAGTCAAGTTAAAATCAATTTAATTAAGTCCAACCGACCATAAAGGCGGTATCCCATTAAATCAGGTTTTAAATAGTTTATATATTATAATTAAGAGAGATTAATCTAAATATTAATAATAAAAGCTTAACCTTTCACCTCAGCAGATGGGAGTTACCTCCTCATACTGGAAAGAAAAAATAAAGACTGAAAAGTAAAGTAAAGAAAGAATTATTGCGTAAAATAAATAAAATTAAATACAGAAAGCTGTAAATAAACAAACAAGATACAATCTTCTTAGTATTCTTAAGGAATTCCCCAGAAGAATGTATGAAATTTCCTTCTGATTTCAACCTCTATTTATAGTGAAAATATTGCCCCGCGCGTCACGACGCAGAACCCTTTGCGCGTCGCGACGCACCATTGATTAAAAGAGATCGTGACAAGTGGTGTCGGTTGCATCGGTAGCTGAATTATTGTTTCGGTGTCACGATGCGTGACGTGTGGCACGTCGTGACGCGTGCACAGTAAATGTCGGCAGCATATGATGACACTGTTGGGGTTTTGGGCGTCGGGGCGCAGCAAAAGTGCGGGTTCGGCCGAAATCGTATTTAAAACTTTTTCAAAATACCAAATAAATTATTCAATATCTAATATGAATAATTTATACATATTTTACCTAAACCTATTTATTTAATATCAAAATATCAACATAAATATAGTGAAAACTCGCGAAACTTTAACGAAAACCATTTTTCCGCAAAATTGCTTAAAACGCGTTTTTGACCGAACCAACAACCCGACACTCATGGAAACTGCCCAGGTCAGATCGAATAGTGTCGGGGCAGTTCATGGGCTGTCCGAATAGTGACGGAATCACTTTTTTCACAGCCGTCACCCGGTTGGCTCAAAATCCACCTGGTAACGCCGTTTTTGGCCGTTTTCACTTATTTCAAGTCGGAAACACTTTCTGGCAATTGTGCCAACTCCTAAAACACATCCATTACATTCGTAAGACATCAATAATATCCCAGAAATTCCAGTTTAGTCGAATCTGATCAGAAAACCAAAATAACCAATTTAATATGCTTTAAATCCAATTTTACAATATTAATCAAACACCAATCAAAGTCCCACCACATGAAGCAACCAAGAACAATTCTAGGCTATCTTAGAGTGGATCAATAACTCTAGAATGGACACAAAAATGTCCAACAATAATTTGAACAAAATTGGAATGAAATTACATTAATTCCATCCTTAAACACTTCACACATGCTCATATCTTCCATTTCCAACCACAAAATACAAAAACCCCAAATTCTAAGAAAAATAGAAACCCTAGATCTCATCTATCTCAACCAAGAAGAAGAAATAAAATTTCAAGATTAGGGATATTGAATATTACCTTAATCTTCCAATTTCCTAAAGCTTGATTCTTTATTTTTCTTAGTTGTTTCATCAAACTAAATTTGGGTCTCCTTTTCTTGATATAATCGGCCATGAGAGAGGTTGGAAGAAGAAGAAAAGCAAAAACCACCTAACAAACCCATATGGCTGAATATATATGAAAAAAGTGGGGCATATTTTGCCTTTTTATTTTTTAATAAAATTAAAACAATTTCACTTTACTTTATCCAATCAAATTAAGACATAATAAAGTGAAATTAAAAGCCATGTCATGTGTTCCAATAAAAATTCACCATTTGTTATAACAATTATAATAAATGGATAAGGTTGGAAAAATTAATTATTTAATTATTTAACTATTAAATCATTAACAATTAATTTACACAAATATATGTATTTTGTTTACATTAAATAACAAATACAGATATTTTATGACATGTGTCAAAATCTCATTTGACGAATAAGTAATGTGTATCTAATCGTATTATGTATCAAATACAAATACACAATAATTATTAACGGACAAAATCCTCTAATTAAATGTGTTGTCGTTTAATGATTAAACGATCTGAATTAACTCATTTAATTCTGTGAAGTATTATAAATAATTTATATTATTCATATCGCGTTGCCCAAGTGCTCAACGAGTACACTTTATATTATGGGACTCTCTAAGTTTAGGTTTATCCGTCACAAAATCCAATTTCGTGTCCATAATCCACCCACTCATGGATTATGACGAGCACGGATAATCTCGCTAAACTATACAAGTCGAGGTCATAGCATATGTATAATTCCTCCGTCACAGGCCATCCGTATTATACCTGGGGTATAGATGAAAACGTCAAACTCGTTCGGTATAATACAGTCGACTTTTAATTTATGATCTCTAAATAACACTCGGAACTAGTTTCCGACGTTATACCACGGCCATGGATTTACTAGATCATAAACACGTGAGGATGCCTATGCCCTGTACACAGGACTGACGGATCATATCTTGATACACATTGGATATCATGAGCATCAGTCCACACCCAAAGAACAGGCGGAGGTCTGATCATGGATAGATCATTGACCTGACTGCCATCAAAGTGTGGAGGATAACTCATATATCCCACTGTGGTATCTCAAGTCAGAGGACAACTATGCTCGCTCAACTCAAGAAGGTTCCTATTGACGTTGGTGTACCATCTATTAGAAAACCTTCAGTGAGTCGTTCAGTGTCTTATCAAATAAACACCTACATGTCTATACGAGTCTCCTGAGACTAATGGTTCACTGGGATAAACCATCGGACCAAGTCACGATATACGACATATACTGGTCTCAGTGGATTTTAATAACCGACCCGTGTTAG
Organism: Zanthoxylum bungeanum; assembly: GCA_019454045.1. Lineage (NCBI taxonomy): Eukaryota > Viridiplantae > Streptophyta > Magnoliopsida > Sapindales > Rutaceae > Zanthoxylum > Zanthoxylum bungeanum. The sequence continues at coordinate 85,479 of SKCR01032297.1, forward strand.
CAAATCTTGACCAGAAACTTTATTTAAAAGGATATACATCTTATAGTGTGCTTCCCAATGTCAATTACATACTACGTTGTAACTGCGCACTATATCGTAAATCCTAGGGTCTTTGTCTAATAGACACATATCACTAAACTGATTTTAGTTTCGGTCTAATCAAAATCAGATATCTAATCGTAATTAGACCGAATATGTGTTTAAAATACAAGGGTGCTAACATAAAATTAGTAATATTATGGAAAATTGAATCGCTCGTATTTATGAATCGGACATAAATACGATCCGGATTGGCACTCGGAGCACCAACCCTAACAATTTCTCCCATTTGCTCTAGTGTCAATCCATGGTATCCTATACACATCTTAATATGTATCGCATACTCATGGCCCTTAAGAGCTCACCAACACTTAATAGGTAGGCAACAACAAGTAAGTCTGCTTTAACAAATCGAGCATGTTCAACAAACCCAATCGTTTTCCTTAGATAGCATCATTCATATTTTGCAAAATCAAATTCTTCATCAATATAACTCAGATGCTATATTAGTATTGTGCTATAGCTACTGAGTTATCTATGTATTTAGAGATAAAATCCAAAATACTATAAGACAACTGCAAGCACTACACTAATAATAAGACTTTTAATCAATGAGGTCACTTTGCAACTTAATAAGTCCAAACTCCATAAGTTGCAACTGATCTCAGTAGAATCAATAGTGACACTCTCACTACATCTTCTATGACTTTATATGACATAGACCATCTAATGTCATAATTAGAATCAAAACTAATCTGACCTTATGGTTACTAACTAAATTCTCCATGAATAAGAAACTCGTTCTTAATATCTCAAAGATCATAAAGAACTTATTTCTAGAACCATCATATGGTCTGGAGCATATCAAAATAACTCGTAACAATTATAATTAAATTGATATCTTTAATCGCACATAATATAGTATTCAATACGCCATCATCCTATGATGTATAAGATTGATTAGACATTCCAATCAATCTATCTTTCGACAAAGGAATCATCATCTACGAAAGATGTATACTATATACATAAAAGACACGTTAACTGTCAAACGATTATACTAACTGTCATACAGATAGTCTTATTGTGTCCTTTATTAGATTATATCTAATACGCGACTAATGGGAGTATCTCACAAGTCTCTTAGTTTTAAATTATATAAAAGTTTATATCAAATATAATAGAGACTGCTCCCACTATTTTCACGGAGAAAAGAAGACTTAAGGATATATAATACTAGAAAGAAATTTGTACGCTCCCACTGACCCTACTGACAAATACATATTCTCCATACTTCGATAAAACCAGACAATCTGACTGATATCAAAATCAGAGAACATGGATTTTCGGAAAGCTTATCTGAGTCTACAATAGGCTCTATAAGCTAGTATATCAAATTGTGATCTTAGCAGAATACAAACTCTATGTCCATTCTAGAATGAACTGTTTAAACAAAGAAATCACGACGGATCTCTCATTCGAAGAAATCACTCAAGAACGCCACTTTGAATTCTTTAGCTAAAATGCACTGTTTAATATCGACATTAACCAACAGATCCTTAATTGTTCAATTAGTGCGACAAGAGACAAGTTTCCTCAGAATCTACAATAGACTACTGAGTATAATATTTCTCACTGTCATATTATAAAGGTCAAACCTTTATCAAGCTCACTTTGCTTTTGCTACGCAAACAATTTACACATTTTATGAACTATTCATAATGAAAGCTTAATCGAGTTCAAAACTTAATCACAGCAAGCCATGAACAATCTTAGATCTATGGTTCAATGTTATATTCCGGAATTGATATCAAATATCGCTCCCACTATAAGTTTTAGGATAATTTTCTTCGATAAGAAAACAACACAATCCTTAAGTATCAGATACTTTGTAAATGATTCTGACACCCTATTGGACTTATACAGAAATTGTCTAAGAGTATTTTCATCTTATTAATTACATAGTTCCATTACAATTTATCATTCTCACATTTGAATTCAATAAGTCAAGTCCTTTCTGCAATCGTCAACATCCAATGTCAACAACCAAATAACAAAATAATTTTATTACTCGGGATCGTAGAAGAAATATTCTATCAAATAGAATACAATATTCTATTAAATAGAACAAATGATAAACTTCTCACTCGTACCTCAGGGGCACAAGTACTTTCAATTATATAACCATTATACAAAGGAAAGATTCAAATCTCAAACTTTTCAAGATTCGAATTTTCTACTAAACATATCATATATGTAACTGTAGAAACAAATGGAACCTCAATTAAAAAGATGAATTAGTGTTACTAGAGCATAAACCCAAGAGTATTGAAACCAATTCGGTAATACTCAATATCATCAAATCAAATCATATAAGATTCGATTACTCCCACTAACCTATTCCATCACAATGGAATTACGAAAGTTTAATACTGACTAAGAATCATATTCATTAAATAACTATAGAACTATTTGCCTTAGATTCATGCGTTTGATCAAATCAAACATCTTCGAACAATTCAAAGACGCGCAGTGAATTTTTAAAGATACAGTATTCAACACTACAGATAGGATATCTTTGAACTATTCAAAAATATCTTATCCGAGTTTCATTAGAGACATATTGACAATTCTTGAACAATTCAAGACGTTCAACATGATCTCTATTAGAAACACGTAACTAAGTTATGACAATTCATCAACTAAGTTACGGAGCATAGAAAACTATCTAAGGCAATTTCTAATTCATTAAACTATATACATCCAATGTATTAGTTTAACAATTCTGTGGTCCAATGATGATCATTGGTTAAATGAGATTCAATCACATCCTGAATACAATATTCATTAAATGGATAAGGATATGTGGTGTGAACTTGTATCAGACCATCATTTACCATAAAAAACAAGCATCTGATGCTTTTATGATAAAAACTCATAAAGCATATTTCTAAGTTATTTATATTACCGAATATTTTCTTAATGTTTATCTTTTTATTAATGACACAACTAGTCACTTTAAAATATATAACTGTTTATATAGAACAAGTAACTATCCAATAGTCACAAGTTCTTATATCAAATATCAAAACAGTTATTAATCATTATTTTAAATAACTAGACGTGAGATCTGGTATCCAATACCTACAACTGTCGTATTGTGAGAATCGATATTCTCTATACACAGCTATATGTATCTCCTTTATTAAGCTTTATAATTTACGTTCAATTATTCACAACGATTGTAAAATATTGATTAGCAAACTGTGTCAGACACATGACTTCTAAAAGTCACTAAAATCCAAGAAAAGTCATTAAAAGATAAACAAATACTAAAGGGGTTTTTCTAATGCTAGTCAAGAATCTCAAGACATTAACTATTCAAGTCAATTCTTACTGCATAAGAAACAATTCTAACTAGAACAATATCTTAAACACAAATATCCTTTTAGATTACCTAATCGTGACTTAGTAACTAAGTCACAAACCATCTTGATTTTCAATAAAATCGAAATAACAGTTCCCGGTGGTTTAAATTAATCTAACAATATTTAAGTCTACTGTCTTTCTAGAACCTATTCTAGAACTACGTAACAATAAGTAAAGTCAGAAAACCTATTCAAATAAAAAGCATGCAGTGGATTAGAAGTATAAATCTATATAAACGATATATAATTAAAGGAAAACGAAAGCAGTAAATTCCATAAAATTACACACTGCTTAGGTTATGGATTTTTAACCCAGCAGTGTCTCCCACTACTTTACGTAATACCGTAATCCCTAACAAACAACGGGAATTCAATAATTAAATCGAAATCCATAATGAGAGTAGGATCCCATGAATATATTTTGACTCATAGCTTTGGCACGTTCTCGCCTACGTATATTCATTAGGTAGACAACTCTTTGTCAATCACTCACCAGTGACTTCTGGTTTTGGTCCTGACCGTTTCTCGCTGTGACAGCTTTGGCACGTTCACAGAGAGGTGTATCAAGGCTACACTTGTCAATGACAAACTCAAGCTACCGGTGTAGTCCTGACAGCTTTGGCACGTTCAAGATTTCCACTTTCACTTGAATTTGTCTCTTATCATATAAGTTCTACCGGCGCAAATGAACTACCATTAACCATAACTGCACAGCTTTGGTACGATATAGCTATAGCATCAGGAAATCATTTGCATTCGTACTGACAAGGCGGACCAAGAAACATGTATCCAATACATATTAATTTACAGCCATATTTAAAAGCGGGGATTTTCCTACGAAAGCTATACTCTACATCCAATGTAGAATTTTTATCTAAATCATTTTCTAAATAATTCAATTCTACCTTAGAACATATAACTCAATTTAACAATTAAATTTTCATTACATATTCGTTAGCATAGAACCGAAGAGTTAAGACTTATATCTAGATTTCTAGCATGTGTGAACATTAAAATTGGATTATATCAAATATCAAGCATGAATAATGTAATGGATGAAGCATCAGACCTGCTCTGATACCATTATTGTTGTTGGGTTTTGGGCGTCGGGGCGTAGCGGAAGGGCAGGTTCGAGCGAAATCATATTTTAAAACTTTTTCAAAATACCAAATAAATTATTCAATATCTAATATGAATAATTTATACATATTTCACCTAAACCTATTTATTTAATATCAAATATCAACATAAATATAGTGAAAACTCGCGAAACTTTTACGAAAACCATTTTTCCGCAAAATTGCTTAAAACTCGTTTTTGACCGAACCAACTACCCAAAACTTATGGAAACTGCCCAGGTCAGATCCAATAGTGTCGGGGCAGTTCATGGGCTGCCCGAACAGTGACGGAATCACTGTTTTCACAGTCGTCACCCGGTGGCTCAAAATCCACCCGGTAACGCCGTTTTTGGCAATTTTCGCTTATTTCAAGTCGGAAACACTTTCTAGCAATTGTGCCAACTCCTAAAACACATCCATTACATTCGTAAGACATCAATAATATCCCAGAAATTCCAGTTTAGTTGAATCTGATCAGAAAACCAAAATAACCAATTTAACATGCTTTAAATCCAATTTTACAAGATTAATCAAACACCAATCAAAGTCCCACCACATGAAGCAACCAAGAACAATTCTAGGCTATCTTAGAGTGTATCAATAACTCTAAAATGACAACAAAAATCTCCAACAATAATTTGAACAAAATTGGAATGAAATTACATTAATTCCATCCTTAAACACTTCACATATGCTCATATCTTCCATTTCCAACCACAAAATACAAAAGCCCCAAATTCTAAGAAAAATAAGAAATCCTAGATCTCATCTAACTCAACCAAGAACAAGAAATAAACTTTCAAGCTTAGGGATATTGATATTACCTTAATCTTCCAATTTCCTAAAGCTTGATTCTTGATTTTTCTTAGTTGTTTCATCAAACAAAATTTGGGTCTCCTTTTCTTGATATAATCGGCCATGAGAGAGGTTGGAAGAAGAAGAAAAGAAAAAACCACCTAACAAACCCATATGGCTGAATATATATGAAAAAGTGGGGCATATTTTGCCTTTTTATTTTTTAATAAAATTAAAACAATTTCACTTTACTTTATCTAATCAAATTAAGACATAATAAAGTGAAATTAAAAGCCATGTCATGTGTTCCAATAAAAATTCACCATTTGTTATAACAATTATAATTAATGGATAAGGTTGGAAAAATTAATTATTTAATTATTTAACTATTAAATCATTAAACAATTAATTTACACAATATAGTATTTTATTTACATTAAATAACAAATACATATATTTTATGACATGTGTCAAAATCTCATTTGACCAATAATTAATGTGTATCTAATCGTATTATGTATCAAATACAAATACACAATAATTATTAACGGAAAAAATCCTCTAATTGCATGTGTTGTCGTTTAACGATTAAACGATCCGAATTAACTCATTTAATTCCGTGAAGTATTATAAATAATCTGTATTATTCAGATCGCGTTGCCCAAGTGGTCAACGAGTACACTTTATATTGTGGGACTCTCTAAGTTTAGGTTTATCCGTCACAAAATCCAATTTCGTTCCATAATCCACCCACTCATGGATTATGACGACCGCGGATAATCTCGCTAAACTATGCAAGTCGAGGTCATAGCATACGTATAATCCATCCGTCACAGGCCATCTGTATTATATATGGGGTATAGATGAAAACGTCAAACTCGTTCAGTTTAATACAGTCGACTTTCAATTTATAATCTCTAAATAACACTCGGAACTAGTTTCCGACGTTATACCACGGTCATAGATTTACTAGATCATAAACACATGAGGATGTTTATGCCTTGTACACAGGACTAACGGATCATATCTCTTTATACGCACTGGATATCATTAGTATCAGTACACACCCAACGAACAGGTGGAGGTATGATCATGGATAGATCGTTGACGTGACTGCCATCAAAGTGTGGAGGATAACTCATATATCCCATTGTGGTATCTCAAGTCAGAGGACCACTATGGTCGCTCAACTCAAGAAGGTTCCTATTGACGTTGGTGTACCATCTATTAGGAAATCTTCAGTGAGTCGTTCAGTGTCTTATCAAATAAACACCTACATGTCTATACGCGTCTCCCGAGACTAATGGTTCACTAGGATAAACCATCGGACCAAGTCACGATATACGACATATACTGGTCTCAGCGGATTTTACTAACTGACCCGTGTTAGCAAATCTTGACCAGGAACTTTATTTAAAACGATATACATCTTATAGTGCGCTTCCCAATGTCAATTACATACTACGTTGTAATTGCGCACTATATCGTAAATCCTAGGGTCTTTGTCTAATATACACATATCACTAAATCGAATTTAGTTTCGGTCTAATCAGAATCAGATATATAATCGTAATTAGACCGAATATGTGTATAAAAGACAAGGATGCTACCATAAAATTAGTAATATTTTGGAAAATTAAATCGCTCATATTTATGAATCGGACATAAATACGATCCGGATTGGCACTCAGAGCACCAACCCTAACAGACACGTGTCCGGCGCACGTTAGCAAGATTGTTGTGATGTTGACACGTGGCAGGCACATGTTAGCATATGCGCATGATAGCAAATTTCTCTGACTTTGACATATGTCCGACACACATTAGCGATTTATGATAGCAGATGGTGTATTTTAGCAAATCGTGCATTTTAGCAAACAGCGTATTTTAGCAGGAAATTTACATTTTTGCCCTTTTGTCCATTTTTCGATGTTTTGGCCCTGATTTGATTCAGAGAGTCCTGTTATTTTATTTATCTACGAAATAACACAGAACACATCAAAATATTCACAAAACTCAAGAAACTATACAAAATATTAAGTAAGAGTGACGGTAAATAATGATATATTTACTGTTTATCAACTATATTCCTATGTTAATTAAGAAAATGTGAATTCATTAAGTTCAAATTCCAATTGTGGCTACCCACGCCCGACATTTATATTCCTATCCTGGAAGCAAATCTCTAAGATGAGATCGTGAGCTATTGAATCTAAGGCTGTAACCTAAAATCCATTTTCCAAGTTCATTTTATGTTTACCACATCAATCTTATTGGTGATCAGTCAACAAGAAACGTTCAGGTCAAGATACAATAAAAAAGCCAATGTATCACACATTATATCAGAAAATCAATTTGTAAACTCATGAATATTGTGCTTCATCATTTCCCTATATTAAAAATAAAATATTGGGGTTAAAGGATCCACATTTAATATTTCAAATGTAGAAATCTCACTTTATTATAATATATAAATTGTCAGTGTTACCCGATTAATTAAGTCAAACCAGCCATAAAGACGATGTTATTATTTGTTCATAAACCAGTCATATATGTGGTATTCATCTGTCACCTAAAGACCGACCATATAGGCGGTGTCACATTATGTCAATTAAATAAAATCAGCCATTTAGGCGGTATCAACATTAATTCATATTATTAAATTACAATTTTCATATTATAAAATAAGTGAGATTAATCTACCTTATCATATTAAAGGTTTCACCCTTCCCCCAGCGGAAATTAATTACTAAACATGAAAAAAGTAAGAACACACAAACTATTATTACTATTAAAAAATAAAAATACATTACAAAACTATTAAATAAAACTAAAAAAACAAGATACAGTCCTTAATCCCTTATTAGGAACCTAAGGAAAGTATGAAAATGGAAAATGAAATCAGCTGCTATTTAAAGGTAAAAATTCGGGTCAGCGTCGCGGCATAGAATGTCTTGCGCATCGCGACGCGCTGAGATGTTTGACAGGTGTACGTGTTTTTCTTAGGAGTCACGATGCGTAGACTTTATGGCGTCGCGACGCGTTGAATATTTGTTGCTGTGTGTCGGCAGCTCTGCTTTCGGCATATTTTGTTGACGCATCGTGACGTGAGCTGTGAAATTCTATTGTTGCCCTTTTTTGTCTATTTTTCATCGTTTTAGCCCCGAGTTGATTCCATCAAGTCCCGATATTATTTTTATCTGCAAAATAAATAAAAACACATCAAAACATTCATCAAACTCGAGAAACTAAACAAAATATTAAGTAAAAGGGGTGGTAAATATTGATATATTTTCCACTCATCACACCTCAAACTTAACATTTTGCCAGTCCTCGAGCAAAACAAACAAAACAAAATGAAATAAACAACTAGGACTAAATTAATCTAAGCCACTTTCGTAGGGATCACGGTTTCATTTAGCATATGCAACAAGCCTTTAAACCCCTAAGTGTCCCTAGTGGACGAGTTATAGTCTCGTGAGGGTTTACACTGATGATGCCCATAAACATCAATTACATGCACATTCAATCACACAATGTAAAACAAATAAAATAAACAAATATAATAGCTATATATGCAATGTCCTCAGAAAATGTCTAGTAACAAAGTTAAAGGAACCTTCAAAACGCATACTACAACTAAAATCCAGTCCTTTGAACAAAGTATCTAAATCAGACTCTAAGTGTGTGTGTGAATAGCTCTGCAAACAGAGCGATTCTAAGTCACTAACTAGGTGAGTTTGTCTCAATTCTCAGTAGTTAATTGGTCAAACCAACTTGACTATTTAAAATTGTTATGTCTGCTACAATATGCATAAGGTGTGGTATGAATTTCTTTTATTTTTTTGAAGTTTTACCGTACGTGAATGATCACTGCTTACTAAGACAAGATGTCTGGTTACTGAGTAGAAGCTTATTTTATCAACTAACTCAATTTGTACCGTTTGACGCGAACAGTCCCTGCTGGCCAGGCAAGACGCCCAATTACAAAGTAAAAGCTTGGTCAGTTTTTATTCATTATTTTTTTTATCATCATCATCATATTGCACAACATAAATAAATATAGACAGAAACAAATATTCAGGCAAACGGTCATTTATCATCCACCGATTATTTCAACTAGGCACTTTGTCAATTCCTTATTATCTAACTGTTATAGAGTATTTTCTAGTGCATATGAGTCTGACCTAGATATTATGCTCAAAATATAAGATAAAAGTGAAATTAGCACTTATCATTTCCTAGAACATTTTACTAAGACAAACAATCTCATCATGAAATAATTTTTTTTTATGAATATAACATGAAAAATTAAGACATGCATCAAACAAAACATGCAGGAAATAAAACATGCATGAAAGAAACATAAAGGAGCAAACAATATAAACATGCAACCCCACCCCCAAACCTAAATCTAGCATTATCCCCAATGCCTTATAAAAAAAAGGAAAAATATCACCGTGGTGATTCAAGCATCAGCTTCACCGTCATCCTCGCTGCTGTCCCCTGGAAATTTTGGAATCTGATCATTGCTCATTCCCTGGTGACGTGCCATTTGTTGAAGCAGTTGAGCAACGAAATCGATGCGAGATTCCAACCGTTCTACATGTTGTGTCATGGAGCAGGCTACGATGATCTCCGCACGGGTTGAGGTTACTGTTATGGCTCTGCAGGTACCAGAGAGGAACTGGCTTGTGCTGGGGTTCTCTTTGCTCTCAGCTGTTGAACAATTCGTGTTGTAAGTACAGTGGTGGCCTGTATCGATTCTTCTTTTTGGTCCAAAGGCACCCCAGCTAATGCACAAAGATTAGTGATAAGACTCCAATATAAAAGTCCAGTCAGTGTAGAGTGTGTTGCCCAAATAATATTGCTTGATATTAGCCCACCTACATCAATGGTATATCCCTCCAGCAAAGAATACAACAAAATCATTTGTTCATTTGTTACATTAGTAATATGTGCAGGTCAGGAAATAAAACCAAACCCTAGCATCTGATTTAAGGTATCTTGAGCTCATCTTCAAATATTCCCCATTGTTGCTCATATCCCAGACATCATTGGGGATGCAAAGTGTCTGTGTAAGATGAGACATGTCAAGATGCTCAATGGATGTCGTGTATTCATCCTCTTTCATATCATATAACCCATCGTACCGATTAATTGTTGACCTATCGAATGAGACATGTTTCCCTCGAACTAAAACCTGATACGCTTGATGCTCGTAAGCATTAGTATAGAATTCTCTAACCACGAGAATGCATGCGGGGGGAGGATGTCGGCAAAGTTTATGCCAATAACGGGCAGTGATAATTCTATTTATCTGGGGAACCTGATAAGTACACAAAAGTGTACTTAGAACACTGCTAACTCGGCTTAATTATCTTGTATTTAATCTTAATTAGAGTTTATTTTGTGAATTGTTATTAGAATCAATGGAATATGAAGTTTGGAGTAATTACACATGTTTCGGGACCATACTGACGGATCAGAAGCACGTGAGAAGAGCGGAAATGAAGAAAGCATGAAACCAGAATTTTCCCCTACCACGCGTCACGACGCGCCAACTTTGGGCGTTGCGACACGCCCCCAAATCCGGCACTCATACAAAAGCCATGAGGTTTGGCGCCGTGGCACCTCGAACGCCCCAAAACCCCAATTTTTAACGTCTTTGATGTGTATTATGATTCCAAGGCCTCCCTACATAAATCCAACTTCGTCCAAACCCTAAGGGGGGAGAAAATGAAGAGAAAAATAGAGAATAAAGAGCCACAAACATAAAATAAATAGAGGAGAATGAATAACTTCAAGGAAATCATGGCGTCTCTCCAATCTATCAAGGCTGTATCTCTATTCCGCATGGAGAACTAATCTCCTAGTCAAATCTAAGGATGAACTCTTGTATCTAAACTTCTTATATTTATCTTGTTGGTTCCTAGAAACTCTTTTAACGTTTATTTTGTATATTTATGCATTTGTATGCTCTTATATTTAATCTTAATTAGAGTTTATTTTGTGTTTTGTTATTATGAGCAATGGAATATAAAGTTTGGAGTAATTGCACATGTTTCAGGACCATACGGATGCATCGGAAGCACGCAGGAAGAGTGGAAACGAAGAAAGCACAAAACCATAATTTTCCCCTGCCACGTGTCGTGACACGCCAACTTTGGGCATCGCGACGCGCCCCCAGATCCGGCACTCATACAAAAGCCAGCAGGTTTGGCGTCGCGACGCCCCGGAAGCCCCAAAATCCTGATTTTTGATGTCTTTGATACGTATTATGATTCCGAGGCCTCCCTATATAAAGCCAACTTCGTTCAAACCCTAAAAGGGGAGAAAAGTAGAGAGAAACAGAGGAGAAACACACAAAAGAGCCACAAACACAAGATTGAGAGATAAGAACGAAGAACTTCAAAGACAAACATGTCGTCTCTCCGATCTATTCAGGCTATCTCTCTATTCCGCATGGAGAACTAATCTCCTAGGTAAAGCTAAGGATGAACTCTTGTATTTGAATTTCTATGTTTATGTTATTGATTATTAAAATACCTTTTTAACGTTTAATGTAATTGATGGTTGTTGTTCTTTATTATCTTACGATTTCTGAGCCGAGAGATTGTGTTTTGTCAACTCCCATATAGATCTAGTCATGCTTCTTTTATGTGTGATTTGCGAACTCAGTTGTGACTGGTAAAGTTATTTTATGTGTTGGTCTTCTGCTGCAGTATTACCTGAGGGTATATTGTCGACGTTAGATAGCTCATAATGATGACTTTTGTGTGCTGTTAACATAGAGAAAATAATCATTGATTAACTTAGAAATGAATATGCGTAGAATTGAATATCCTCCGACTGTTGGTTTGGGATGTGAAACTTTCAGTTGAGTAATAACAAGAATCAATAACTAAATATAGGAATTTGTTATAAGAGGGATTCCCGATGCTTTGCTATATCTCTCTATTGATATTCCTAAGAGTTTATCTATAGTTTTTATCTTATTTTACCAATCAATCTATCTCTTTCTGCCTTAGTTATTGCTAACGTTTTTGTTTAAGTAAACCAGTTCATTGTAACCATCTCTCTGAGGAATCGACACCCCAACTATATTGCGATAGCCGCAAGTATCTTTTGGGCGTAATCAAAATTTGGCGCCGTTTCCGGGGACACGGTTTGCAAGCAAAATGAGCAGGTTTGCTTAGTCAACAACGAAGCGGTAACTTCGTTCCATATTTAATTTTTTTTATTTTATTGTTCTTTTTGTTTATTTTATTTATTTATTTATTTTCTTAATTATTTTATTTCAATTTTAGTTTTAGTTTAGATTTTTATTTTTATTTTCTCTTTATTTTATTTATTTTATTTTTATTTATTTAGTTTATTTATTTATTATTTTATTTTTGTTTCTCGATTTACTTGAGTTTAATTGCCTGCCTAGGCATAGGGATAGATTTGGTAGATTCGTTAGGACTGAAGAAGAACACTCAGACTCATAGAGTTTGTTTTACAATCTCTTTGCCACACCCTCCGCGTCTAGCACACATACTATGAGTGAATACGAGAGACCACCTATGAGGACTCTTGAAGAGTACCTCCACCCAACTCGCACAGCTACACCATCAGGTATATTGTTTCCTCCTAATGCACCACACATAGATTTTAAACCTGAGATGATACAGTATCTCCCAATATTCCATGGTTTGGAGAACGAGAATCCATATGTGCACATTAGAGAGTTTGAAAAGGTCATAGCAACCTTCCATGACCGGTTTGGGACCACTGATACAATTAGACTTAAGTTCTTCCCTTTTGCCCTTAAGGATAGAGCTAAGAGCTGGTTGTATTCTTTGAGACCTCAATCAATAGGATCATGGGGCGAGATGACACATGCATTCTTTAACAAATACTTCCTATACCATAAGACGAATACCTTGAAAAGACAGATCTCTACCTTCTCCCAAAGAGACAGTGAAACCCTTTTATCAAATGTGAAAGAGATATAAGGAGATGTTAGCTAGTTGCCCTCACCATGGATATGAGAGTTGGCACTTAGTAAGTTATTTTTATGATGGTATAACCCCTAGAGAGCGCCAATTCGTGGAGACAATGTGCAATGGTGAGTTTATAAGAAATGACCCTGATGAGGCATTTGAGTACTTAGATGACCTAGCTGATAAATCCCACACTTGGATTGGACCTAATGCCCTGGATAACACTGATAAGACACACTCCTTCTAGTAGAGGCATACACCACTATAGGGAAGATGATAGTCTTAAGGCACAAGTTGAGCTATTAACTAGACAGATATGAGCCTTAAAAGCTAGAGATAGAAAGACTACGCAATCAATGGCCCAGCTAGAACCCCAATGGGTATGTTTTATATGTAAAGGGATTGACCATCTAGCCCAATAGTTTCCTATATATGGTGAGATGAGGAGAACATATGAGGAACAATGCAATGAATTAAGGGTGTACAAAAAGCCTTATACACCATATTCAGACACCTATAATCCTAGTTGGCGGAACCATCCCAATCTTAGTTGGAAGCATGAGTCTTATCAGCCTACCCAGACACCATGAACTAGGAGTTACAGTGCCCGACAATATCACACATCTGCCGTTCCTAGGAACTCTTTAGAGGATACTATGCAAGCATTTTTGGAGGCCCAGAAGGCAATTATGGAAGCCCAGAATAAAACCAATCAAAGGTTTGAGTCGTTGATAGCTCAGGTAGTTGAAGATAATAGGGAGATTAAGAGTCAGATCTCTAAGTTAACTAATGTCCTGAGTGTGCAAGAAAAAGGCAAATTCCCATCTGAAGCTCAACCTAATCTACAAGGGCAACACATGGCAAAGGCTAATCATGAGGTAGCCAATATAAAAAGTGTTAATTCCATAATCACTATGAGTGGTAAGGAGGTAGGTATGAAGGACACTTCCAACACTGTAGATGCCACTAAGGATAATAGTGAAGATACTCCTCAAGCAGAGTAAGAGACACATTTAAAAGTTAGAGTACCCTTACCTCAAGCACTTAGGCCCACAGTGAGAGTAACATACCCAAATGGTGAGATCCTAGAACATTTGAAGCAAGTAAATATCAACCTTCCATTGTTACATTTGATAAAACAAGTTCCCACTTATGCGAAGGTTTTGAAGGATCTATGCACCATAAAAAAGAAGTATAATATGAAGAAGATGACATTCCTAACAGAGCAGGCTAGTGCTGTGATTGAACAGAGGACTCTACCCAAATATAAAGATCCAGGATGTACCACCATTACCTGTCACATTGGCACATCTGAGTTCGATCAAGCCTTATTAGATTTAAATGCTAGTGTTAATCTCATGCCATATTCAATATATGTGCAGTTAGGGCTTGGTGAGATTAAACCTACATCTATAGTTTTACAGTTAGTTGACCGATCCATTATAACACCACGGGGAGTAGTTGAGGATGTTTTAGTACAAATTGATAAATTCTATTACCCTGTCGATTTCCTAATCTTAGACACTCAGTCTGTGGTTAACACCAAGTCTAAAATTCCTCTAATCTTAGGTAGACCTTTTCTTGCTACATCTAATGCCCTTATTGATGAGCGGAAAATATATCAATATTTACCGCCCCTTTTACTTAATATTTTGTTTAGTTTCTCGGGTTTGATGAACGTTTTGATGTTTTAGTTTATTTTGCAGATAAAATAATATCGGGTCTTAATGAAATCATTTAGACGAAATATGGATCAAATAAGGGCAATTATTGGACTTGATATTTTAATTTTGGAGATTGGAAATTTGAAAGGGCGTTTTGACGAAGTGCAGTTTTGGAAATTCCAGTTTTGCACATCTGTCGTATGTTGGGCATAACTTTTTACTCAGATATCGGATTGAGCTGATTCAAGTGCCAGATTAAAAAAGACTCAAAGGTCTACAACTTTGAAAGAGAAAATATTTTCGAATTCTGATGATTTCATGACCGAAATTGATGAACCATCCAGAAGTGTGTGGAGTGTAATTATTAAAAGTCATTATCAATCATTTTCAAAGCAAAATATTAATTAATTAATAATTAATAAAAATTATCAAATCAACACCAAACAAGATAAGAAATTATTGGAGCAATTATGGATTTGGTGGAGTAATTAGTGGAGAAATTAATAATGTAATTGGTGGAGAAATTGATTGATGATTTGATGGTGGCAAAATTTTGCCTATAAATACCAAGCCATTTCATTTGTAAAATTCATACTTTCTTCTTTGAAATTCTTAATGAATAAATAAGAAGATTGTATCTAGTTTGTTTATTTTTAGTTTTCAGTAATTAATTTTCAGTTTCGCACTTTTTTTTCTTTACTTTTCAGTTTTTACTTTCCGCAATTTACTTTTACTCACAATACTTTTCTTTCTTTAATTTTTCAGTTTTTACTTTTCAGTAATGAGGAGAGGTAATTTCCCAAGCTAGGGTGAAAGGTAATTCTTTTAATATTACTATTTAGATTAATCTCCCTTAAAAATAATATATTCACTATTTAAAATACTGATTAATAAAGGATACCGCCAGATTGGTCGGTTGGTAAATTTATTTTGGTACCGCCTTTATGGCTGGATTATGGACAAATATTACCGCCTATATGGCTGGTTGGACTTAATTTGACTTAATCAGGATACCGCCAGATTGGTCGGTTGGTAAAATAATATCACAAGTTTATATATTATTTTATGGGAGATATCTAAATTAGTAGTAGTAAAAGTAATTCCTTTTACCTTAGCATTTTATTTTATTGTAATTTACTTTTCAGCTTTTACTTTACCGCAATTACTTTCAAGCATTTTCTTTTATGTCTTTTACTTTTAAGTTTTTATTAGCCCTAGTTATGTGTGGTAACTAAATTAGTTATCTGGGGTTGTGATGAAATCCAATATCACCGTTTATAAGGGTTAGATTATAGCTTGGGTAATATAAAGATTTATTTATTGAGTCTTAAACTTAATGCTTTTTCATTAACTGGCCATTAATAAAATTGATTTGGTAAATCTAAAATGAACTAGACATAGGGATTTTAGGTTTCAGCCTTAGACTCAATAACCCACGATCTTCCTTGAGGATAGATAACCCTTTAATAGATTTCCTTACAGGATAGGAATATACCTGTCGGGCGGGGGTAGCCATAATTGGGACTTAAACTTAATGAATCCAGATAATTTGGTTGACATAGACATATGGTTCAATTGGGTTATATTGGGTATTTGAATTTGACCATCGGAAGAGGCTTTTACATAATTTCGTGTTCCAGGTTAATAAATCAATGTATTACCCAACTAGAAAATAATCACTTCATCATTAAAATGATATTGGAAGAAATCACAACCCTAGATCTTTGTGTCTTTTGTTATTTTCCTTAGTATTTTCTTTTGTCTTTTTATTTATATTTATTGTGCAAAACCACATTCAATCAATCAAACAATCATTCTCTTCTCTATTTAATTAGATATTTGTAAATAAATAGATTCAATAATTAATAACAACAGTAGGAATTAAGTCCTCGTGGGATCGATATTTTTATACTACTTGAACGATACGTGCGCTTGCGTTATACGTGTGTGTTTACGCCTGTCAAGTTTTTGGCGCCGTTGCCGGGGACTTATATTTCTTGAGTTGTAATTTTGAAACTATCTAATTTACTTGTATCTAATTTTCTTTATCTTTATCTTTAATTTTTATTTCTTTATTGTATTTTCAGGTGATTTAAAATGGAACACTACTGGGAGATTGAAAGATTACGAGCTTTACAAGAAGATACACCCCACATCTGGGAGCAACAGTCCGGTTTTCTAAGGCCTGTTGTCCAGCCCAACAATTATCACTGGATGCCAGAACCATCATACTTTCCATCTTATCCACCATCCACCTACTATCCTCAACAAAAACCAGAACCATCAGAGGAAGAACAATTGATTGATATGCTCAAAAAATTTTCCAAGAAACGAGACGAAAAGTTGGATACAATGCTTGAAACAAGCCTGAAGCAACTTGAAAGTATTCAGAGACAATCAGAATTCATTCAGAGGATGACAGATCAAATGAGACAATTAACAGAAAACCAGAACTACATACCTCAAGAACCAGTTTCAGATGACACTGATGAAGCCTTCAAGTACCTAGAAATCCACAAAGACACTTCAACAGAGGAGGAGGCTGAGCAGTATCAACAACCAGAGGTATCAGTTCAGGAACCCGAATCGGCAAAGTCTCAATTTGACTTTTATTATTCAGATTCTGACGAAGATGAAGCTGATCTTTTGTACCAACTGCTCCAACAACGGAGGATCAACCTTTCAATCCTCAAAATGAAGATCTTGGAGCATGCTTTACCATGATGTTGAAGAAGATCTATCTGAACCATCCATTCCAGTCATATCAGAGGATGAAGACCTAATGTCAGAAACATATTTGCATCCTCTGGTTGACAATTTTGAAGCATGTATTTCACAGATGACAGATGAAGAGCTGAATACAAAAATTTTACAATTCATCTGTGAAGAAAAGGTGGAGCAAGAAGCAGAGCAAATGGAGGAGCAAATCTGAACTTAATAAAGATCCAGAGCATTCAGGAGAAACATCGCTGTTTTGGGGAGTACAAATTAAAGATATCAACCAGAAGCTTGACAGAATGGAATTTCCATTCCAAGTCAAGCATCATACGAGACCTCCTGATTTTCTTTCTTTCTTTGCAGGAACCACTGGAGTAACAAGGAGCAAAAAGGTGGCACAAGCACTAAATGGGACAAAACTCTTTTTGCCACCTTATCGTTGGAAGAGACCCTTCAAAAGCAACGCTCACGGGATTGTTTTTGATCGGACATCCAAAACGACATTGAAACCTCCTTAACAGATGAATTTCAGTCACGTCTGGCTGAAGACGAAAAATTTAGCGCTAGCAGGGAGGCAACCCATGCAATTTGTTGAAATTTGTTTCATATTTTGTGTGAACTTTTTAATTTTGTGTGTTATTTTTGTAGGGAAAGGCACAAACGGAGCATTTTTAGACAGAAGGAATGGTGTTTAGCAAAAATAAAAGCTAATTCATTAGCGATGGCTGAGTAAGGAATGAAATCTTGAGACACATCCTAATGAATTTATACTAAGCACGTGGCGTATTGCGTACACAATTCTGTTGCCTTAATTATTGCTTTGATTCGCTTTTCTATTGTAATTATCTTTATTTTCGTAGACAGGATCCAAACTTTTTGACCTTTCACGATTTCTTTTGTGGTTTAGCTAACAATCGTCCTCTGGAAGATATTAGTGCTATTATTACTCATCTTTTTTCAGGTACTATAAATTCAGCCCGTCATTGCACTTTTGAAGGCATCCTGATTTGAAAAAGAAATACATAAAAAAATGGAAGCCACTTCAAGAAGACGAGTTGAAAACATCTGTGTGTTTTGCGGTACTAGTGTTGGTACTAAGCCACAATACATAGAAGCAGCACAGGAATTGGGTCGAGTCTTAGCAGCAAGGAATATGCACTTAATATATGGCGGGGGAAAACTTGGACTTATGGGGATCGTTTCAAAGGCTGTACAGGAAGGAGGCAGTCATGTTTTGGGAATCATACCAAAACCCTTGGCAGAGGCGAATCTTATTGGATCATCAAACGGAGAGGAACTGATCGTGCCAGGTATGTCTGAACGACTGGTAGAAATGATTAACCGTTCTGATGCTTTTATTGCTTTGCCAGGTGGCTTGGGCACATTGGAGGAAATATTTATAGTACTATCTTGGGCGAACCTGAACATACACCAGAAACCGCTTGGACTGCTCAACATTGATGGATTTTATGATTTCTTTGTGTGTTTCTTGATGATGCTCGGAGAAATGGGTTCGTGTCGAAAACTATGAAAGAACTCCTCTTTACTGCCAGAACTGCTCCGGATCTAATTGACCAACTCATAGCCTATGAACCACAAGTTGACCCTATCATTTCAAAGATAAAATGGTCCGATGATGATCGTGGTAAGAAGCGTCGAATAAATCTGGATCTTAACCTTTAATTTCCTGTAGAATTTCAACTAACCAGGTACGATTTTCTAAACTCTTTTTACTGTTTAAGACATTGGGGACAATGTCTCATTTAGGTTTGGGGGTGAGATATAGTTAATAGTACTTGTTTGTATTGTTGTTTTTATTTTTAGTCCAAAATTTTTCGAAAATACAAAAAAATGAAAAATTTTCAAAAAATTACAAAAATATTTTGTGTTTTTGTGTTTTTAATTTGACTAAAAAAGTGAAATTGGTGTAAGAGATAGCTGAGTAAGGAGTTTCCATTCCTGAGACGTATCTCAAGCCTATTTCGAAACAAGTAATTTTTGTTTATTTCATTTTGAATTATTTAATTTGTGAATTCTCCATAAAATGGACTAAAATGAATCTTCATATGCTCAGTTGACAAATATTATCAACATATATAGTAACATACGGACATGAGCTAAAATTGAAAAGTTTGTAATATTCAGTGCTCTAGTTTAATTGGAGGAAGCATCTCAAAAGCAATGGAATAAAAAAAAAAAAAAAAAAAAAAAAAAAAAAACGTCTGAGATCCGGTTATTAAGTCTGTAAGGGTGTTTTAACACCTAGTGCCCTAAAACCAACTGGTTTGGGAGTCACGCCCAAAGCTCGCTACATGGATCGAAGATGCTGCAAAAATAATATATATCTGAAGTCTGGGTAATTAAGTCCGTAGGGGTGTCTTAACACCTGGTGCCCTAAAGCCAACTGGTTTGGGAGCCACCGACCCAACACTCGTTACATAGATGGAAGATATTGTATATAAATAAAAAAATATAAAAAAAAATCAAGAAGAAAATCAGAAAAATAGAGAAAAATTATTCCATTGCTACAAAAAGGTGTGAAATCTGATAGAACTTTAGGACAAAAATATTACTCTCTTATCAACTGCACTTATGACTGTTGTGGGCAAAAATGAGTTAATATTTTGTTGGCTGTGTATATAGAGAATGGTAAAAACAATCGGAGAATTTACTTATTCGGTAATTTAGAATAAAACAAAACAACTAGTAACTTGGAGTAGAAGTTCACCTGATTAGTCACTAACATCTTTATTCTCTTTTCGCTTGTCTTTTGCTTTTGTGTGCATTAGTTTTACTACCTTTTTACTTTGTAAAATGTTTGTGGGTATCATTGCTGTAAACCCTCACGAGACTACAACTCGTCCACTAGGGACACCTAGGGGTTTAAAGGCTTGTTGCATATGCTAAATGCAACCATGATCCCTACGAAAGTGGCTTAGTTAATTTTAATTTTATTTTGTTGTTTTGCTCGAGGACTAGCAAAATGTTAGGTTTGGGGGTGTGATGAGCGGAAAATATATCAATATTTACCGCCCCTTTTACTTAATATTTTGTTTAGTTTCTCGGGTTTGATGAACGTTTTGATGTGTTTTAGTTTATTTTGCAGATAAAATAATATCGGGTCTTAATGAAATCATTTAGGACGAAATATGGATCAAATAAGGGCAATTATTGGACTTGATATTTTAATTTTGGAGATTGGAAATTTGAAAGGGCGTTTTGACGAAGTGCAGTTTTGGAAATTCCAGTTTTGCACATCTGTCGTATGTTGGGCATAACTGTTTACTCAGATATCGGATTGAGCTGATTCAAGTGCTAGATTAAAAAAGACTCAAAGGTCTACAACTTTGAAAGAGAAAATATTTTCGAATTCTGATGATTTCATGACCGAAATTGATGAACCATCCAGAAGTGTGTGGAGTGTAATTATTAAAAGTCATTATCAATCATTTTCAAAGCAAAATATTAATTAATTAATAATTAATAAAAATTATCAAATCAACACCAAACAAGATAAGAAATTATTGGAGCAATTATGGATTTGGTGGAGTAATTAGTGGAGAAATTAATAATGTAATTGGTGGAGAAATTGATTGATGATTTGATGGTGGCAAAATTTTGCCTATAAATACCAAGCCATTTCATTTGTAAAATTCATACTTTCTTCTTTGAAATTCTTAATGAATAAATAAGAAGATTGTATCTAGTTTGTTATTTTTAGTTTTCAGTAATTAATTTTCAGTTTCGCACTTTCTTTTCTTTACTTTTCAGTTTTTACTTTCCGCAATTTACTTTTACGCACAATACTTTTCTTTCTTTAATTTTTCAGTTTTTACTTTTCAGTAATGAGGAGGTAATTTCCCAAGCTAGGGTGAAAGTAATGAAAGGTATATTCTTTTACTATTACTATTAGATTAATCTCCCTTAAAAATAATATATTCACTATTTAAAATACTGATTAATAAAGGATACCGCCAGATTGGTCGGTTGGTAAATTTATTTTGGTACCGCCTTTATGGCTGGATTATGGACAAATATTACCGCCTATATGGCTGGTTGGACTAAATTTGACTTAATCAGGATACCGCCAGATTGGTCGGTTGGTAAAATAATATCACAAGTTTATATATTATTTTATGGGAGATATCTAAATTAGTAGTAGTAAAAGTAATTCCTTTTACCTTAGCATTTTATTTTATTGTAATTTACTTTTCAGCTTTACTTTACCGCAATTACTTTCAAGCATTTTCATTTTATGTCTTTTACTTTTAAGTTTTTATTAGCCCTAGTTATGTGTGGTAACTAAATTAGTTATCTGGGGTTGTGATGAAATCAATATCACCGTTTTATAAGGGTTAGATTATAGCTTGGGTAATATAAAGATTTATTTATTGAGTCTTAAACTTAATGCTTTTCATTAACTGGCCATTAATAAAATTGATTGGTATCTAAAATGAACTAGACATAGGGATTTTAGGTTTCAGCCTTAGACTCAATAACCCACGATCTTCCTTGAGGATAGATAACCCTTTAATAGATTTCCTTACAGGATAGGAATATACCTGTCGGGCGGGGGTAGCCATAATTGGGAACTTAAACTTAATGAATCCAGATAATTTGGTTGACATAGACATATGGTTCAATTGGGTTATATTGGTATTTGAATTTGACCATCGGAAGAGGCTTTTATAATTTCGTGTTCCAGGTTAATAAATCAATGTATTACCCAACTAGAAATAATCACTTCATCATTAAAATGATATTGGAAGAAATCACAACCCTAGATCTTTGTGTCTTTGTTATTTTCCTTAGTATTTTCTTTTGTCTTTTTATTTATTTATTTATTGTGCAAAACCACATTCAATCAATCAAACAATCATTCTCTTCTCTATTTAATTAGATATTTGTAAATAAATAGATTCAATAATTAATAACAACAGTAGGAATTAAGTCCTCGTGGGATCGATATTTTTATACTACTTGAACGATACGTGCGCTTGCGTTATACGTGTGTGTTTACGCCTGTCACTTATTATTTGAAGAACGGTTCATGAAGCTAGCATAGGAAATGAATATGACATATAGGTGAATATCTTCATGTTGAGAAACAACCACATGGTGATTAGAGTGCCAACATACATACATGCTAGAAACAGTCCTGCCGAAAACATCTTCTTCACAACATGATTCAATCCCCCGAACTAAAGTTGCCCAAAGAATCGTAAAAGGAGGAAAATGAGAATTAGTGCCCAAATGAAGATGATACCTGGGAAGTTAAAACCAAGGTGAACCAATGTTTCCTTATGAGCAGCTAAAAATTTCAACAATCTCCAGACCCTGGAGGATCAATGGATAAACTACCACAGCTACACAAAAATTCTTTCTCATGCCTTCATCAGTTCGCAACATGGAAACCGCCATGACAAACTTGGGTGGTTACATCTGGCTGAAGATGTTAAACTTAGCGCTAGCGGGGAGACAACCTTTGCATCTGTATTTATTTATTTATTTATTTTGTTTATTTTATTTTATTGTGTACTAATTAAATGTTTATTTATTTATTTGCATGAGTATTTATGCAGGAGTTAGCACAACCTACACAGCCACACAACTAAAATCTTACCAGTAAGAACCTGATCAACTTCACGCCTGGTAGTGTTGTTCCTTAATCCTTTTTTCTTTATATTTATCTTACATTGAGGACAATGTAAGTTTTAAGTGTGGGGTGTATGCATGCGCATGATAATACCTGTTATATAAAAAAAATTATTTTGTTTTTTTTAGTCCTTAATAGTAAAGCATAGTCCCATGATGATATTGTTTGTTTTAAGGTGAATTTAAGGTGAACTCTTAGAAACGATAAGTTATGTATTGTACTTTTATCCTGATTTTCTTGTGTTATGATGTATGGTATGGTTAAAAATAAGAAAAAGAAAGTCTCGAAAGAAATAAATTAAACCACTTATAACCGATAAACGTGAAACTACCCATGGGTGAGTGTTAGAACCACCATGAGGAGAAATGCTACCTTAAAGGGTAGGTGTGTTGAAAAAAAGAAAAAGAAAAAGAGAAAAATTCAAAAAAGAGACAAGGAAATAAAAAAAAAACCATACCATGCTGAGCACAGAAAGGCAATTATAGAGCATAATTGAGATATCTAGGTTGGTTTAACCCATCCAATCCTAATTTTTAAAAGAAATCATTGAGTTGGCTTACCTAAGAACCAAGCTGTGAATGAACCTTTTACACACACACATTGTGAGTCTAGCTTAGGTGATTTATTCAAGGACATGGATTTGAGTTACGTTGAGTACTCTGAAAGTTCTATGATTTCATTGCTAGACATTCTTTGAGGACAACAATATGTGTAACTATTGGGACGATTTTCATTTTATTATTTTCAATTTGCATGATTGTATGTTTTGAATGACGTTTGTGGGTATCGCCACTGTAAGTCCTCACGAGACTATAACTCATCTGCTATAGACACCTAGGGGTTTAAAGGCTTGTTACATACGCTAAATTCCATCGTGATCCCTACAAAAGTGGCCTAGATAGTTTTTATTTATTTACTTAGTTCTTATTTTATTTTATGCTTGAATTGCTAGGGACTAGCAATAAGCTAGTTGGGGGTTGTGATAAATGCACAAAAGTGTACTTAGAAAACTGCTAACTCGGCTCAATTATCTTGTATTTAATCTTAAATATAGTTTATTTTGTGCTTTTTTTTAGGAGCAATGAATATGAAGTTTGGAGTAATTACACATGTTTCAGGACCATACGGACGCATCAGAAGCACACAGGAAGAGCGAAAACGAAGAAAGCATGAAACCAGAATTTTCCCTCTACCACGCATCGCGACGCGCCAACTTTGGGCATTGCGACGCGCCCCCAGATCCGACACTCATACAAAAGCCAGCAGGTTTGGCGCTGCGGTACCTAAGGACCAGCGCCACGGCGCCCCGGACGCCTCAAAATCCTGATTTTTGACGTCTTTGATGCGTATTATGATTCCGAGGCCTCCCTATATATAGCCAACTTCGTCCAAACCCTAAGGGGGGAGAAAATGAGAGAGAAACATAGGAGAAACACACAAGATTGAGAGAGAAGAACGAAGAACTTCAAAGTCAAACATGCCGTCTTTCCGATCTATTCAGGTTATCTCTCTATTTCTCATAGAGAACTAATCTCCTAGGGAAACCTAAGGATGAACTCTTGTATTTGAATTTCTATGTTTATGTTGTTGATTCTTAAAATAAATTTTTAACGTTTAATACAATTTATGGTTGTTGTTCTTTATTATCTTACGATTTCTGAGCCTAGAGATTGTGTTTTGTCAACTCTTATATAGATCCAGTCATGCTTCTTCTATGTGTGATTTACAGGTCTCCTGCTGCAGTATTGCCTAAGGGTATATTATCGACGTTAGATAGCTCATAATGATGAGTTTTGTGTGCTGTTAACATAGGGAAAATAATCATTGATTAACTTAGAATTGAATATGCGTAGAATTGAATATCCTCCGAATGTTGGTTTGGGATGTGAAACTTTTAGTTGAGTAATAACAAGAATCAATAATTGAATATAGGAGTTTGATACAAGAGGGATTCCCGATGCTTTGCTATATCTTTCTACTAATATTCCTAAGAATTTATCTATTGTTTTTATCTTATTTTACCAATCAATCTATCTTTTTCTGCCTTAGTTATTGCTAATGTTTTTGTTTAAGTAAACCAGTTCTTTGTAACCATCTCTCTGAGGAATCGACACCCCAACTATACTGTGATAGCTGCAAGTATCTTTTGGGCGTAATCAGAACCTGCACGGGGTCAATGTCAAAACCTCTCTAAATGATTGTGACTTTTTATCCCATCTCCTTTTCGTATGGCCATTCAATGGCTATTGACAAAAATTTTGCTGAATAAAAGCTTGGTCCAACAGCCGCTTTGGTTCGTGCTCTCTTAGGTGCCATTACGGGATGTCAAAAAATTTGGCAGAGTTTCCCCTATTTTTCAAGCTTTTCCACAAATTCTCACCCTAATATCTAAACACTTCAAAAATTTCAACAACACTTCGACCCCAAATATCTTCTCAAATCAACAATTTCTACCCAACAAATTCTCACCAAATCAAAACCTAAAATGAAAAAGAAAAATGAAGTACAAAACCTGATGTGGTTGCACGAAATGGGAATGATGGAACACGGTTGATGATGATTTAGTGAGGTGGATTTTGTGTTTGATGAGGTAAGAGAGTGATTTTAAGAGGTTTTAGTGTGTGAGAAATGTGATTTGTGAGAGAAATATCGAAGAGAATGAGAGGAAATGTGAGAAATTATGCGTGGATGGCCGGTTTTTATTCAAGAATTAGAACGCACGTCGCGACGTAAGGTGTTTCGCGTCGCGATGCGGAGCCCTAAAAATTTGGGGTTTAGTGTTTATGTTTATCGCATCGCGACGTGAAAGGTGTATGTGTCGTGACTATGAAGGCTTAACAGAGTGCCACATTCTGTCTCATTTACGTCGTGACGTGTGCAAGTTGTGTCACGACGCACAATGTTTTTTGGGGAAATTGTATGCAAATTACGATTCATTCAACGAACATATCCATTATGATGCGTCTCAAGAGTCGTCTCCTTACTCATACCATCTCTAATGAATTGAATTTTTATCTTCATGATTTTTTTGTCAAACACTATTATGTGATAAGTCCCGTCTTCATTGGCTTACTCTGCTTTAAGTGCTTCCTATATGCGTTTTCCTACACAAAATTAAAAAACTCTATAACAAGTGTACGTAAAATAAAAAAATTTAAATAAAATTAAGAATTTACATGGGTTGCCTCCCTGCTAGCGTTAAATTTTACGTCTTTAGTGAGACATGACTGAAGATCATACTTCAAGGAGGCTTCAGCGTGGTTTTGGATATCCTCGAAAGAACATTGCCATATGTGTTGCTCTTGAAAGGTCTCTTTTAACGATAAGGTGGCCAAAAGAATTTTGTTCGACTTAGTGCCCATGCCACCTTCTTAAACTTTGTAGCTCCATTGGTCTGTGAAATGAATGACAGTAAATCATGAGGTCTCGTATGGTGCTTGATCTTGAATGGTTGTGCCATTTTGTCAAGCTTCTGGGCGGTGTCCTCAATGTGTACTCCCCATTGTCGTGATGTTATCTCTGGTGTCACGAGTTTTTCAATATGTTCAGACACTTGCTCTTCTCTCTGTTCTGTATCTTACTCCATCTTTTCTTCACATATGTATTTTTGCATTTCCTTCTTCATTATAGGCACTGCATTTTTGCATATAAGACCCTATGATGAGTCTCAGTTGGAGACACTACCTTTTAAGTCGAGGAATTCGCGGGAAACAGACATCGGAAGGGAAAAGATGGAAATCAGTACTTTGTCGAATTTGACTCGCTTGTTTAGCTCCGGGCTCGCTGGTGGACCTTCTTTTTAAAATTCACCTAGCCTAAAACATCCGCAAACCAATTAACCCCGGCCCAAAATCCCCGCGAACTCTTTTGCCTTGACCTAAAACCCCCGCAAGCCCACACACCATTAAGCTTACCAGCAAACCCACCAACCAAAGCCAAGCCCACGCCCAAACATGGCCCATGCAAGCCCAAGGCCTTAATACACATCCAAGTAATTAAAATGCATATTTAACACTTGGGAAAATCAAAATAAAACAAATAAAATCTAAATAATTTCATGCCTAATTAGATAAATCAAATATATTAACTCCTTAATTAAACCAAATCTTGTCTCCAATCAAATAATAGGTTTTCCTTGTATGACACTAATTGGTCTCCTTCCTATTCAAGCACATGGAAACCCTAGCCTTTGTCTATAAAAGGAACACAATTCCAACCCTTGAAAGCCTCTTTGATTCACGCATACACACAAAAAAGCCCTAGCATTCACACATAATTCACACAAAAAACAACCCTCATTGCCGTCCACACAAACCCCTGAAAATCACCTTCATTGCCATCCAAACAATACCCCCTAAAACCCTTCATTACCGTGACCAATATCCCCACAAACAACCCCCACATATGCGCACCTTTTGCCCACAAACAGCCAGCCCATTCACGCATCAATTGACTACCATTCACGCATCAAAACTGCCTCACGCCCATAGTCTTAAATCAACACGCCACATGCCCCTTGCACTTAACACTGAACGCACAAGCCACAACTCCCCACAAATAACCACAAACTGCCATTCACGACTGCCTCACAACAACGCACCAAAAACCCTTCAAATGGCAACCACTTCACGCACCAAAAACCCCTCTTCAAGCCCTCCAACTCACGCTAATAAAAGTCTTCAAACACAGCCCTGAAACCCCTCAAATTACTTCATAAACTGCTTCCATTTTACACCTAAAACTTCCGCAACTCACTGCCCTAAACCGTGCCTCACTAAACTGAAAATACAGTCCCTAACCACCAAAAACATTGCACCGAAAACAGCCCCATGTGACCCCAAATAACTCACCAAAACAGCAGCCCCTACCCCCTCAAATCCGTGAAAAACAGTCCATTAATACAGCAAAAACAATGACTGGAAAATAGCAGCAAAAATAGCAGCGAAACGTTGGAAAATAGCAGCCCGAGTGGTGAAAACAGCGAGGAAAGACGCAAACCAGTGAACCAGAAAAGTTGCGGAGCGTTAGCCTTTCCGATCACCGTGTAACGCGAGTCCAAGAGTCGACGTAAAAGGTTAGACCTGAGGGCACTTTTTACATCTATTTTCATTCGTATTTTTATTGTTTATTATTTGCATCAGTATTGTGGAATGATGTGTGTTGTGGCCTTTGAATAAAATGGAAAATGTGTCGCCTCTTGTGGTATATAGGATAGAAACCCAGACATAAACTCCGTAGCCGAATCCGAATGGACGGTAGTGCGGTCTGTACTTGGGATACAACTCCACGTACCACTCGAGCAAACGGCACATATTTCGATTTATTTTGCCTTGTTTGTTTATTATCCGTTATTTAATTTCTGCATTTATTTGTTTCTGTAATGATGAGATAAAGTGCATGGGCTTAGTAAGTTGGATTAAAGGTCCTCCATTTCGAGGGGTTAAAATCTTTTACCACGATGCTTTGCCGCACCGGATGATGTATATTCGGTTGAATGTAAGATGTGTTCAATCGGGTATACAAAGTCCGATATTGTTGTCTTTATTTTTTATATGCATTATGTTATTAACGCATGGGCTTAGCAAGTTGGATTAAAGGTCCTCTATTTGGAGGGATAAAAAGCCTACGATCTACCTTTACCACGATACTTCGCCACGCCTTTTATTTCGTTATTTTTTTTTCTTTGTATGTCATCTTCTTTCATAATCATGCATCGTGCATGGGAAAATCAAGTTGGATTAAAGGTCCTCCACTTCAAGGGATATAAAGCCTATGGGCTACCTTTGCCACGACGTTTTGCCGCGCCGGACAAAGTGCATTCGATTGAATGTGAGATACGTTCAATCAGACATTTGAAGTCCTATATAGATGTGGGCATATGTCGCATCTCTAATCTTTCACTTCCATTATTTATCTTTCAAATCGCATCATGGCACGTTTATTTTGATGTACAATTGCCTCTTTGGTTATTTCTTTGCATTATATACCTAATGTTTCTCTTTATTACGTATGATTGTGCAACTGCCATTTGTTTACATTTCTGTGTCAATGAATGTAATGTGATTATGACATTGTATGCTTGCCGTATTTCAATTATCTTTATGCATGCAAATCGGACATAGATTATATGCAAATAGGTTGTATGAAAATTGGACATAGATTATATGCAAATAGGTTGTATGCAAATATGAAAATGTGTTACATGTGAACTTAGATGAACTTTTGATTTATACGTGCGAACTTAGAAATAGAATACCCTTAGGAATATATGATGCTAGACTCGATTAAATTATTGCACAAATCATTTTATTACAAGTAGCATAAGTAAGGGACAATTCTGAACCCAACGGTTTGAGGTCTTCCCTTGCGAGGGGTGAGTGTGGCCTTAAATCATTTTCTCGGTTCACACCGGGTGGCGACTCCTTTATTCTCCTTTAGTCCCTCGCGGGCTACTCCGTAATCCCGACTGGGCCGCGAGCCCGGAACAGCATGCGTCGCCCAGTTTCTGTGTCCTACAGTCTGGCGACTCCACTGGGGATAGAGAATCGGCCCCGAAATAATGTCTTGTAATGTTTGTGATTTGTGCTTTAAGTTAACCGTGTCTATTGTGGGTTGAGGTGGTTTCATCAAAGGCATTATTAAGGCTAGGTGATGGTTTGGTGTCTTCCTTCACTCACTACCTTTCTATAAGGAAAAGCTGTGAGGGCACCTAGATAATCATTTACTCGTAGCTTACTGTGATGGACTAATTTGGAGGACTCGTTGTTTATTCCTGTCACCAAGCGATAAGAGCCTAAGAGGTTTGGGTATTTAAGAGAGTTCGCTCCACCCTCCCTCTGGGGAATCTACAACGGGAAATCCATTTGACAGTTTGTCACACACCATAACTCGTTGGCACGTACCTTAGGGTATAAAAAAGGTGCTCTCACTTGGTCGTTTGAACCCTTGAGTGGGGAGTCCTAGTTGTGGGCAATCCTTCGTCAGCGAGAGCCTTTTTTCGCACTCCTGTAAACCCGCATGTGAACCTTAGTCGCAAAACTAGTAGAAATTATTTGTTCTATGCTTATGTTTTGGGCCGTCATCATTTGGATCCAGTTGGACTTTTTGTCAAGAGATATGAACTCGTTGGGCCATTTAAACTGGGACGAGTTCGTGTCCTTTGATAATTGGGCAAAAAGCTTCTAAAATATCGATGGGTCATTTTATGTGTGGGCCTCTCATCATTTGGAGTTGTTTAGCTGCGTTGTTACAAAGTGTAAACCTGTTGGGCCTTTTCAACTGGGACAAGTTTGCACCGCGCAATAGTGTGATTGAACACTTTAAAATGATAATAGGCCAACTAGTATGAAATTTTTAATGGGCTTATATATTACATGCATTGCACGCATACATGCTGACTGAGAATTTTAAAGAAATATCATAGATTCTCCGTTGGGTTATGGAAGACTAAATAAGAGGCCAATAACAAATATGAGTGGATCAGAAAATGAGGTATCTCGCATGGATCAACTGGAGAATGGTCTCACCAAGATTACTGAACAGTTACAAACCTTGACTACTGCTGTGGCTAGTATGGCTGTGCCCCGTGCTGGGGGAAATTCTGAGAATGTGAGGCGTGAGGAGCCTCCACTTTTGATGATGATATGGCTGAGAATGCCGCAGGGAGAATAGCCGGGTCTCAGGCTGAATTATAGAAACTCCGTGATCAGGTAGAATCGGTTACCCGCAAGATGAGGGGTAAACATGAAGACTTTTTGGACTATGAGGCGATGACCTTTGAGGAGCAGCTACCGGCTCAGTTTAAAATGCCCGACATAGCCAAATTCAATGGGAACGGGGACCCGAGGGTCCATCTCCGGCAATATGTCTCGGTTATGAGTTCAGTGGGCCTGTCACATCACCAAGTTCAGAAGATGTTTGGGATGTCGCTTGAGGGGGCACACGTAGTGTGGTACCATAGCCTTGAAAGAAAGTTTAAGGAAGATTGGAGAGCATTGGCAGATGCTTTTCTAAAGCAGTATGTTACAGATTTGGAGATTGACTTGTCACTCAGTGACTTGGAGAATACCAAGCAGAAGTTGGAGGAAAGTTTCAAAGAGTATGTAGATCGCTGGAGGAGCCAGCTTCTGAAAATGCAGACTCGTCCTTCGGAGAATGACCATATCAAAATGATCATCAAGGGCACCAAGCCCTCTATTTATGGTAAGCTGAGGAGGATGACTTCAGTGATTGCTAATTTTCGACAGTTGAGGGAGACTGTCATGGATATCGAGGAGGAGGAAGCCGAGAATCGGAAGTTTTATGGCCAAAATAGAAGGAATTTCGGGTTGCCCTCTGAGACCAAGCCCACTACTGCTGAGGTTGCTATCAGAAACAGGCGATTCTCCGATCTTGGTAGACCTTTGTCAAAGGTGTTTGAAAAGTTGAAGATGCAAGGACTTCTAAAGCCTTTGGAACCTAGGCCATTCCGAAATCTTGTGCCACCGCACATGAACCTAAACTAGTATTGTTACTTCCATCAAGAAAAAGGCCATGACACCGACAACTGTACCCGCCTTAGGCATGAGGTCCAAAACCTCATTGACTCCCATAAAATACCCAATCCAGAAAAAGAACAACCTAACAATTACAGAAATCCCTTACCTAATTACCACTCCATTCCACCACCCACCTATATGATCAACTCCGGCCTACCCGAAACCTTTGTCCTCCAAACTCTCAACCACCAAGCTTCTTGCATTGAGATAAGGGATAATAGTAGTAAAGAACCATAGGTCGAGGAAGAAGGCGATACTGCGAATGACGAAGCTGTTCTCCCTAGCTTATTTGATCCAACATTTTTAATAAAGACATTGGTTTTGTCTTCTTGTTCGAACCTTTTTTTTATGATAATAAAGGCGTTCATTTCGTTTACTTGCCTGAGTCTCGCCTTTTCAACTTGTAACATGAGTATATTTGACAAAAGCATTCAACCCTGGCACTATGATACTCAGTGATGTTTAGAACACAGGGAGCCCTCGGAAGAAGCAAGCAGAAAGGACAGGATATCCATTCAGAAATTGGGAAATGGGGCAGTGAGACTGTCAGACTTGGAAGGAAATGAGTTCACCGAGCCGATCAATGTGGGTAGATTGAAAACAGTACTTTCCCTAAGGAAGAGAAGAATAGTCACCAAGGGAATTGGTAGAAAGACCTAACCCAACGAGATAGGAAATTCATCCATGCATGCATGCATACACGTAACACACTTGCATTCTTTTTGTGTTTTGTTTGTATTCATAGGTTTCAATTGAGAAAAAGAGAAAGCGGCAAATGCAAGCCAACCAGAAGCAGCAACACTACAGTGTCATTAGTTTTAGGAATGAATCATGGGGTTGAGGCCCACATCAGTCTTAGGAATGAATCAGAATCAGTATCAGTTTTAGGAATGAATCACCGGGTTGAGGCCCGCATCAGTATTAGTCTCAGGAAGGAATCTCAGGGTTGAGGCCCATATCAGTATAAGTTTCAGGAATGGATCCCAGAGGGAGAAGCCCACATTATCAGCGGTTGAAAGGAAGAATCCCTTGTAGTGAAAAAAAAAGTCCTTGATGGTTAGGCATATGTCTGGTGATGACATTGTTTGCTGTAGGGAGAAACCTTAGAAACGATAAGTGCGAGATGTGCTCTCAACCGGTATTCTGAATAGTTGATCTCAGCTAGACTCGCGAGCACTTGATCACGGGATCTTAGTGGTGGAAGCCTGAGTAGTCGGCAAGATGACTAGTTGAAGAGATGATGGATCAGTGAATGACCGTTTGCCTGGATTTCCACCCTGGTTTACTTATGCTACGATATATGATATGGTTGGAAATAAAGAAAGTCTCTGCAATGAAAAGAAAAGAAAAAATAGATCGCCTATAACCGATAAGCGTGAAGCTACCCATGGGCGAGTATTAGGACCACCATGAGGAGAAATGCTACCTTAAAGGGTAGGTGAGTCGAAAAAAGAGAAAGAAAGAAAAGAGAAAAAGAAAAAAGAGAAAAAGAAAGTTCAAAATGAAAAGAAAGAAAAGAAAGAGACAAAAGAAAAAAGAAGAAAACCATATCATGTTGAGTACGTGGAAGTAATCACAGAGTGTGATCAAGACAGCCAGGTTGGTTAGACCCACTAATCCGATTCTCCGAGACGAAATCATCAAGTTGGCCTACTAAGGAATAAGTTGTGAAAGAGCATTGGCACACACACACTAGGAGTCTAGTTCAGATCACCTATTGAGACGATCGGAGTTGAGT
Source organism: Zanthoxylum bungeanum (assembly GCA_019454045.1). Classification (NCBI taxonomy): domain Eukaryota; kingdom Viridiplantae; phylum Streptophyta; class Magnoliopsida; order Sapindales; family Rutaceae; genus Zanthoxylum; species Zanthoxylum bungeanum. The sequence goes on from SKCR01032297.1 coordinate 119,160, forward strand.
GTATCAAGTACATTGAAGGTTCTCAGGTTTCGACGTCAAGCATTCATTGAGGACAAAAATATTTCTAGCTATCAGGATCATCTCATGAAAGGCAGCATGGTATGTTGAAATAAACCATCACATCATCAATATCAGTTTTTGGGGATGAGTCCCGGGGGCGAAACCCACTTTAGCAGCAGTATCGGTTTGGCCGGGTATGGCACTCTAGGGGCGAGGTCCACATCATCAGAGTTTGGAATGAATCCAGGAATGAATCCTATGGTCGAAGCCCACATCGTTAGAGTTTTGGAATGAATCCTAGGGTCGAGGCCCGCACAGTCAGAGTTTTGGAATGAATCCAGGAATGAATCCTAGGGTCGAGGCCCACATCATCAGAGTTTGGAATGAATCCAGGAATGAATCCCAGGGCCGAGGCCCACATCGTTAGAGTTTTGGAATGAATCCAGGAATGAATCCTAGGGTCGAGGCCCGTACAGTCAGAGTTTTGGAATGAATCCAAGAATGAATCCTATGGCCGAGGCCCACATCATCAGAGTTTGGGATGAATCATAGGGTCGAGTCCCGCACAATCAGAATTTTGGAATGAATCATAGGGTCGAGGCCCGCACAGTCAGAGTTTTGGAATGAATCCGGGAATGAATCCTAGGAACGAGGCCCAAGTCACCAGCAGTTTTGGGATGCGTCCTAGTATCGAGGTCCGCTGGATCATCAACTCAGCTCAAAGCAGCAGGCAAGTCAGGTGGCAGCTGGCGAGCCAGGTAAGTAAAAATACATTGCATAACTTTGATAGGATTGTTCTTGTCACACACTGCACAAGTCCCATCAAAGTGGGGGAGACTGTAGGCACTGCATTTTTACATATAAGACCCTATGATGAGTCTCAATTGGAGACACTACCTTTTAAGTCGAGGAAGTCGCGGGAAACGGACATCGGAAGGGAAAAGATGGAAATCTGTATTTTGTCGAATTTGACTCGCTTGTTTAGCTCCAGGCTCACTGGTGGACCTTCGTTTTAAAATTCACCTACCCTAAAACATCTGCAAACCAATTAACTCCGGCCCCAAATCCCCGCGAACTCTTTTGCCTTGACCTAAAACCCCCGCAAGCCCACACACCATTAAGCTTACCAGCAAACCCACCAACCAAAGCCAAGCCCACGTCCAAACATGGCCCATGCACGCCCAAGGCCCTTAATACACATCCAAGTAATTAAAATGCATATTTAACACATGGTAAATTCAAAATAAAACAAATAAAATCTAAATAATTGCATGCCTAATTAAGATAAATCAAATATATTAACTCCCTAATTAAACCAAATCTTGTCTGCAATCAAATAATAGGTTTTCCTTGTATGACACTAATTGGTCTCCTTCATATTCAAGCACATGGAAACCCTAGCCTTTGTCTATAAAAGGAACACAATTTCAACCCTTGAAAGCCTCTCTGATTCATGCATACACACAAAAAAGCCCTAGCATTCACACATAATTCACACAAGAAACAACCATCATTGCCGTCCACACAAACCCCTGAAAATCAACTCCATTGCCATCCAAACAATACCCCCTAAAACCCTCCATTTCCATGACCAATATCCCCACAAACAACCCCCACATTTGCGCACCTTCTGCCCATAAATAGCCAGCCCATTCACGCATCAATTGACTACCATTCACGCATCAAAACTGCCTCACGCCCATAGCCTTAAATCAACACGCCATCTACCCATTGCACTTAACACTGAATACTTTAAAATGATAATAGGCCAACTAGTATGAAATTTTTTATGGGCTTATATATTACATGCATTGCACGCATGCATGCTGATTGAGAATTTTAAGGAAATATCATAGATTCCCTTTGGGTTAGGGAAGACTCACTAAGAGGCCAATAACAAATATGAGTGGATCAGAAAATGAGGTATCTCGCATGGATCAACTGGAGAATGGTCTCACCAAGATTACTGAACAGTTACAAACCTTGACTACTGCTGTGGCTAGTATGGCTGTGCCCCGTGCTGGGGGAAATTCTGAGAATGTGAGGCGTGAGGAGCCTCCACTTTTGATGATGATATGGCTGAGAATGCCGCAGGGAGAATAGCCGGGTCTCAGGCTGGATTATAGAAACTCCGTGATCAGGTAGAATCGGTTACCCGCAAGATGAGGGGTAAACATGAAGACTTTTTGGACTATGAGGCGATGACCTTTGAGGAGCAGCTACCGGCTCAGTTTAAAATGCCCGACATAGCCAAATTCAATGGAAACGGGGACCCGAGGGTCCATCTCCGGCAATATGTCTCGGTTATGAGTTCAGTGGGCCTGTCACATCACCAAGTTCAGAAGATGTTTGGGATGTCGCTTGAGGGGGCACACGTAGTGTGGTACCATAGCCTTGAAAGAAAGTTTAAGGAAGATTGGAGAGCATTGGCAGATGCTTTTCTAAAGCAGTATGTTACAGATTTGGAGATTGACTTGTCACTCAGTGACTTGGAGAATACCAAGCAGAAGTTGGAGGAAAGTTTCAAAGAGTATGTAGATCGCTGGAGGAGCCAGCTTCTGAAAATGCAGACTCGTCCTTCGGAGAATGACCATATCAAAATGATCATCAAGGGCACCAAGCCCTCTATTTATGGTAAGCTGAGGAGGATGACTTCAGTGATTGCTAATTTTCGACAGTTGAGGGAGACTGTCATGGATATCGAGGAGGAGGAAGCCGAGAATCGGAAGTTTTATGGCCAAAATAGAAGGAATTTCGGGTTGCCCTCTGAGACCAAGCCCACTACTGCTGAGGTTGCTATCAGAAACAGGCGATTCTCCGATCTTGGTAGACCTTTTTCAAAGGTGTTTGAAAAGTTGAAGATGCAAGGACTTCTAAAGCCTTTGGAACCTAGGCCATTCCCAAATCTTGTGCCACCGCACATGAACCTAAACTAGTATTGTTACTTCCATCAAGAAAAAGGCCATGACACCGACAACTGTACCCGCCTTAGGCATGAGGTCCAAAACCTCATTGACTCCCATAAAATACCCAATCCAGAAAAAGAACAACCTAACACATACAGAAATCCCTTACCTAATTACCACTCCATTCCACCACCCACCTTTATGATCAACTCCGGCCTACCCGAAACCTTTGTCCTCCAAACTCTCAACCACCAGGCTTCTTGCATTGAGATAAGGGATAATAGTAGTAAAGAACCATAGGTCGAGGAAGAAGGCGATACTGCGAATGACGAAGCTGTTCTCCCTAGCTTATTTGATCCAGCATTTTTAATAAAGACATTGGTTTTGTCTTCTTGTTCGAACCTTTTTTTTTATGACAATAAAGGCGTTCATTTCGTTTACTTGCCTGAGTCTCGCCTTTTCAACTTGTAACATGAGTATATTTGACAAAAGCATTGAACCCTGGCACTATGATACTCAGCGATGTTTAGAACACAGGGAGCCCTCGGAAGAAGCAAGCAGAAAGGACAGGATATCCATTCAGAAATTGGGAAATGGGGCAGTGAGACTGTCAGACTTGGAAGGAAATGAGTTCACCGAGCCGATCAATGTGGGTAGATTGAAAACAGTACTTTCCCTAAGGAAGAGAAGAATAGTCACCAAGGGAATTGGCAGAATGACCTAACCCAACGGGATAGGAAATTCATCCATGCATGCATGCATACACGTAACACACTTGCATTCTTTTTGTGTTTTGTTTGTATTCATAGGTTTCAATTGAGAAAAAGAGAAAGCGGCAAATGCAAGCCAACCAGAAACAGCAACAGTACAGTGTCATCAGTTTTAGGAATGAATCATGGGGTTGAGGCCCACATCAGTCTCAGGAATGAATCAGAATCAGTATCAGTTTTAGGAATAAATCACCGGGTTGAGGCCCGCATCAGTATTAGTCTCATGAAGGAATCCCAGGGTTGAGGCCCATATCAGTATAAGTTTCAGGAATGGATCCCAGAGGGAGAAGCCCACATTATCAGCGGTTGAAAGAAAGAATCCCGTGTAGTGAAAAAAAAAGTCCTTGATGGTTAGGCATATGTCTGGTGATGACATTGTTTGCTGTAGGGAGAAACCTTAGAAACGATAAGTGCGAGATGTGCTCTCAACCGGTATTCTGAATAGTTGATCTCAGCTAGACTCGCGAGCACTTGATCACGGGATCTTAGTGGTGGAAGCCTGAGTAGTCGGCAAGATGACTAGTTGAAGAGATGATGGATCAGTGAATGACCGTTTGCCTGGATTTCCACCCTGGTTTACTTATGCTACGATATATGATATGGTTGAAAATAAAGAAAGTCTCTGCAATGAAAAGAAAAGAAAAAATAGACCGCCTATAACCGATAAGCGTGAAGCTACCATGGGCGAGTATTAGGACCACCATGAGGAGAAATACTACCTTAAAGGGTAGGTGAGTCGAAAAAAGAGAAAGAAAGAAAAGAGAAAAAGAAAAAAGAGAAAAAGAAAGTTCAAAATGAAAAGAAAGAAAAGAAAGAGACAAAAGAAAAAAGAAGAAAACCATATCATGTCGAGTACGTGGAAGTAATCACAGAGTGTGATCAAGACAGCCAGGTTGGTTAGACCCACTAATCCGATTCTCCGAGACGAAATCATCAAGTTGGCCTACTAAGGAATAAGCTGCGAAAGAGCATTGGCACACACACACTAGGAGTCTAGTTCAGATCACATATTCATACGATTAGAGTTGAGTGTATCAAGTACATTGAAGGTTCTTAGGTTTCGACGTGAAGCATTCATTGAGGACAAAAATATGTCTAGCTATCAGGATCATCTCATGAAAGGCAGCATGGTATGTTGAAATAAACCATCATATCATCAATATCAGTTTTTTGGGATGAGTCCCGGGGGCGAAGCCCACTTTAGCATCAGTATCGGTTTGGCCGGGTATGGCACTCTAGGGGCGAGGCCCACATCATCAGAGTTTGGAATGAATCCATGAATGAATCATAGGGCCGAGGCCCACATCGTTAGAGTTTTGGAATGAATCCAGGAATGAATCCTAGGGTCGAGGCCCGCACAGTCAGAGTTTTGGAATGAATCCAGGAATGAATCTGAGGGCTGAGGCCCACATCATCAGAGTTTTGGAATGAATCCAGGAATGAATCCCAGGGCCGAGGCCCACATCGTTAGAGTTGTGGAATGAATCCTAGGGTCGAGGCCTGCACAGTCAGAGTTTTGGAATGAATCCAAGAATGAATCCTAGGGCCGAGGCCCACATCATCAGAGTTTGGGATGAATCCTAGGGTCGAGGCCCGCACAGTCAGAATTTTGGAATGAATCCTAGGGTCGAGGCCCGCACAGTCAGAGTTTTGGAATGAATCCGGGAATGAATCCTAGGGCCAAGGCCCAAGTCACCAGTAGTTTTGGGATGCGTCCTAGTATCGAGGTCTGATGTATCATCAACTCAGCTCAAAGCAGCAGGCAAGTCAGGTGGCAGCTGGCGAGCCAGGTAAGTAAAAATACATTGCATAACTTTGATAGGATTTTTCTTGTCACACACTGCACAAGTCCCATCAAAGTGGGGGCGACTGTAGGCACTGCATTTTTGCATATAAAACCCTATGATGAGTCTCAGTTGGAGACACTACCTTTTAAGTCGAGGAAGTCGCGGGAAACGGACATCGGAAGGGAAAAGATGGAAATCAGTACTTTGTCGAATTTGACTCTCTTGTTTAGCTCCAGGCTCGCTGGTGGACCTTCGTTTTAAAATTCACCTACCCTAAAACATCCGCAAAACAATTAACTCCGGCCCAAAATCCCCGTGAACTCATTTGCCTTGACCTAAAACCCCCGCAAGCCCACACACCATTAAGCTTACCAGCAAACCCACCAACCAAAGCCAAGCCCACGTCCAATCATGGCCCATGCACGCCCAAGGCCCTTAATACACATCCAAGTAATTAAAATGCATATTTAACACATGGTAAAATCAAAATAAAACAAATAAAATCTAAATAATTGCATGCCTAATTAAGATAAATCAAATATATTAACTCCATAATTAAACCAAATCTCGTCTCCAATCAAATAATAGGTTTTCCTTGTATGACACTAATTGGTCTCCTTCCTATTCAAGCACATGGAAACCCTAGCCTTTGTCTATAAAAGGATCACAATTCCAACCCTTGAAAGCCTCTCTGATTCATGCATACACAAAAAAAAGCCCTAGCATTCACACATAATTCACACAAGAAACAACCATCATTGCCGTCCACACAAACCCCTGAAAATCACCTCTATTGCCGTCCAAACAATACCCTCTAAAACCCTCCATTACCGTGACCAATATCCCCACAAACAACCCCCACATCTGCGCACCTTCTGCCCATAAACAGTCAGCCCATTCACGCATCAATTGACTACCATTCACGCATCAAAATTACCTCACGCCAATAGCCTTAAATCAACATGCCATCTGCCCATTGCACTTAACACTGAACGCACAAGCCACAGCTCCCCACAAATAACTACAAACTGCCATTCACGACTGCCTCACAACAACGCACCAAAAACCCTTCAAACGGCAACCACTTCACGCACCAAAAACCCCTCTTCAAGCCCTCCAACTCACGCTAATAAGAGTCTTCAAACATAGCCCTGAAACCCCTTAAATTACTTCACAAAACTTCTTCCATTTTACACCCAAAACTGCCGCAACTCACTGCCCTAAACCGTGCCTCACTACACTGAAAATACAGTCCCTAACCACCAAAAAAACTGCACCGAAACCTGTTGGACAATTATGACCCATAGCGTCACTATTTGTACAGATCATTGTGTTGTTGTACATATTAACTATGTGATAAAGGAAATTGCTCTTTTATCATTTGTGATTAGATCACCATAGATGTATAAATGATAGAAGGTCCATATGATTAGTTCCTGGATTGAGATGATATGAGACAGTATCAATCCATGAAGGTTTAATCATTAAATATCACTAGTCGTAGTATTATCGAGATTGGACATCGATAATGCGGAATAGACTAGTATTACACTTGTGCGCGTTGTGAGGACATAATGGCATAGTTCTCATATATTTGGCTATTGGATACTCATGTAAGTGTAATAAGAGGTTGTGTTTTACCGATGGTACGGAAAACAGCTTCGCTCTGGATAGACCCCTCGGAATTCCATTTGTAGTATGACTATGTGTCTATGGAAGTCCGAAATCAGGGTAGGTGTATTTGGTCTTAACCTGAGACTTGCACCGCTAATACTTGCGACAATCGGTATGCTTTAGTTTTGGTCGTCCAGGGCTTTAACCGGTTCTGTGTACGCCTCTGCTGGGTATATTGAGAATCGTAGTGTATTGGGTGTGATGTCAAGATGGAAGTATCACTCCAGTCATTGTGGAGATGATGTCACATAGGATACGGAACTAGTGCTCTTAAGTACTGCAGTCATCGGGATGATATGACTAGGTAATGTTCATCCGATTATAGAGACTAGTTACTAGACATCCGACATGTGCTTCGTACGGGGCAGACACATTCCAGCCCCAGGCCTAGCACGTGACATTCGATACTGGATCGCAATACACAATACTACGTATACTACGTCTGACATAGATTATATATTCCAGTAAGAATATTTCTGGAGAATTGGGGAGGCACGGTGCTTTGCTAGAAGCCAACCATGTCTTGTAAATCGGTAAGCACGTGGTACGAGATATACATGTATTCGGACAATCCGATGACCGTATTTTCTGCCAACATATCCAGGGATCTCTTGGGTCGCTTCCCAAAGATTCACCGATGACAGTTGACTCGAATTAGAATTAATCTGGGATTAATTAGAGAGAGAATTAATCTGGGATTAATTAAGATGGAGAAAATTAATCTGGGATTAATTGAGGTATTATTTAATCTGGGATTAAATGTGTTCGGAAGAGAGAGAACGCGATTAATTTGGAATTAATCGTAGAATAAATTTAATAGTTAAATTGATTTTTCTATTTAATTTATTTGTATGGGCTAAAATTAATATATCTGATATATTAATATGAATTGGATTTCATTACGAAATTAAAGTTGGACTTAATACGAGCGAACGAATTAATTTAGAATTAATTCGTAAACGGCATTCGTAATATATTTACGAGGCGTCGTCATTTAATTAAATTAGATTTAATTATTTAGCGACGAAAATTCGTTTAATCGGATTAAACAAATCCGAGCTGCGGCAAACATTCGTAGAATCCATTTGAATTTTGAATTCAAATGTGGGGCCCACTTCACATGTGGTAGTTGGGAGGGTAGTTGGCATTTATGCCAAGCCACCAACCATCCAACCACCTTGTAATGGTAATGGTTTTGGTAAAACCATTTACCCAACCACCTAGTTTAGGTGAAAAGGGTAAAAGAGATTTTACCAAAAGCCTTCTCTCTCTCTTCACTTCCAACACACACTTAAACAAAACAAACCCTAGCTTTCTCTCAAGCTTGGGCGTGAATGGCCTCCTTCTTTCTCTTTGATTTTGTTGCAAAATCAACAAAGCTAGCACTTCATGGAATCAACTAAGGTGATAGGGAAACTAACTCAAGGGTTGGAATCATCACTCAAAGCTTGGAATCAACAAAGGATGATCTTGGAGATCTTCTTCTCAAAATTTTAAAAGCTCAAATCCATTCAATGTAAGTAATTCCGCAACTTATAATGAATTTATGAACACATTTTCTTGCTTATTAGATCCTTGGCATGTTCTAGGAACATTAATAAAAACAGCCCACTGTGACCCCAAATAACTCACCAAACAGCAGCAGCCCTTACCCCCTCAAAACCGTGAAAAACAGTCCATTAATACAGCAAAAATAGTGACTGAAAAGTAGCAGCGAAACGTTGGAAAACAACAGCCCGAGCGGTGAAATCAGTGAGGAAAGACGCAAACCAGTGAACCAGAAAAGTTGCGGAGCGTTAGCCTTTTCGATCACCGTGTAACGCGAGTCCGAGAGTCAACGTAAAAGGTTTGACCTGATGGCACTTTTTACATCTATTTTCATTCATATTTTTATTGTTTATTATTTGCATGAGTATTGTGGAATGATGTGTGTTGTGGCCTTTGAATAAAATGGAAAATGTGTCGCCTCTTGTGGTATATAGGATGGAAACCCAGACGTAAACTCCGTAGCCAAATCCGAATGGACGGTAGTGCGGTCTGTACTTGGGATACAACTCCACGTACCACTCGAGCAAACGACACATATTTTGATTTATTTTGTCTTGTTTGTTTATTATCCGTTATTTAATTTCTGCATGTTATTTGTTTGTGTAATGATGAGATATAGAGCATGGGCTTAGTAAGTTGGATTAAAGGTCCTTCATTTCGAGGGGTTAAAATCTTTTACCACGATGTTTTGCCGCGCCGGATGATGTATATTCGGTTGAATGTAAGATGTGTTCAATCGGGTATACAAAGTCCGATATTGTTGTCTTTATTTTCTATATGCATTATGTTATTAGCGCATGGGCTTAGCAAGATAGATTAAAGGTCCTCTATTTGGAGGGATAAAAAGCCTACGGTCTACCTTTACCACGATACTTCGCCACGCCTTTTATTTCGTTATTTGTTTTTCTTTGTATGTCATCTTCTTGCATAATCATGCATCATGTTGCATCGCGCATAGGCAAATCAAGTTGTATTAAAGGTCCTCCACTTCGAGGGATAGAAATCCTACGGGCTACCTTTGCCACGACGTTTTGCCGCGCCGGACAAAGTGCATTCGATTGAATGTGAGATACGTTCAATCGGACACTTGAAGTCCTATATAGATGTGGGCATATGTCGCATCTCTTTTCTTTCACTTCCATTATTTATCTTTCAAATCGCATCATGGCACGTTTATTTTGATGTACAATTGCCTCTTTGGTTATTTCTTTGCATTATATACCTAATTGTTTCTCTTTATTATGTATGATTGTGCAACTGCCATTTGTTTGCATTTCTGTGTCCATGAATGTAATGTGCTTATGACATTGTATGCTTGCCATATTTCAATTTATCTTTATGCATGCAAATTCGAACTTAGATTATATGAAAATAGGTTGTATGCAAATTTGGACATAGATTATATGCAAATAGGTTGTATGCAAATATGAAAATGTGTTACATGTGAACTTAGATGAACTTTTGATTTATGCGTGCGAACTTAGAAATAGAATACCCTTAGGAATATATGTTGCGAGACTCGATTAAATTATTTCACAAATAATTTTATTACAAGTGGCATAAGTAAGGGACCATTCTGAACCCAACGGTTTGGGGTCTTCCCTTGCGAGGGGTGAGTGCGGCCTTAAATCATTTTCCCGGTTCACACCGGGTGGTGACTCATTTATTCTCCGGTTTAGTCCCCCGCGGGCTACTCCATACTCCCAACCGGGCCGCGAGCCCGGAACAGCATGCGTCGCCCAGTTTCTGTGTCCTACATTCATCTCTTCATCTAACATCTGAATGCATGCTTCAAGCTCTTTATTTGTTGGTATGGATGGTACGGGCAGCTCTGCTACTTGTTTCTCCTTACATAAGCATTCAGCGACCGGAGAATGATCTAGATCAAGTTAAGATTCTACTTGTTCGAGCTCTTGAACTGATACCTCTGCCTCTTGACACTGTTCAACATTTATCTCGATTAAGATGTCATCGTGAAATGCTTGGTACTCGAAGGCTTCATTAGTGTCATCTGAAAATGTTCTGTGAGGTATGTAGCTTTGGTTTTCTATTAATTGTCTCACTTGATCTGTCATTCTCTGTATAGTTGCCGAAAAATCAAATTTGGATGTCATTCTATGTATAGTTGCTACGATTACCGCTTGAATCTCAAGCATGTCATCCAACTTTTCGTCTAGTTTCTTGAGCCAATCTTTGAGCATGTCAATCATCTGATCTTCCTTTGATAGTTCTGGTTTTTGAGGAAGATCATAAGTTGATGGTCAATAAGATGGATAATATTGTTCAGTGAGGTATGCTCGTTCTTCATTGTCGTACCATGAGGGATTCTAATAATTCTGCCACCCTGAATTATACTGATATATGCATTGATTGCTCGGGTGGTTACTATCACAATCTCATATCTAATCATTGCGTTAAGAAATGGTTGAGCAAATGTTGTGTTAATTGGCTCTGACATCCATGGATAGTTGTTGGACTGGACAACAGGCCTCGAAAAATCGGACTATGTCTCCTTGATATGGGGTGTATCTTCACCTCTTAAAGTTCTTAATGCTTCCATCACCCAATATGGATCCATTTTCAACGACCTGAAAAATAAAATAATGAAATAAAAATTACAAATAAAAATAAAGAAATTAGATACAAGTAAAATAGATAGCCTCAAAATTAATAGCGTAAGAAAAATTAAGTCCCCGGCAATGGCGCCAAAAACTTGATCGGTGAAATCACACACGTTACGCAAGCGCATGTATCGCTCAAGTAGTATAAAAATATCGAGCCCACGAGGACTTAATTCTCACAATGTTAATTATTGATGCTATTTATTTACATGTATCTAATTGGGGTAGGAAGAGATTGTTGTTGGTTGAATTTGGATTTAACTAAATAAATAAAAATATAAAATAAAAACAAAGGGAAATTAATAATAAAGAAAAAATTTAGGGTTGTGAATCCGTCCAATATTACTTTAATGATGAATTGATTCTCCTATACATGTGTAATATATCAGTTTGTTAACTTGGAACACTAAGATATGCAAAAGCATCTTCCGATGGTCGAATGCAAACACCGAAAGTACCCCAATGAAACTCGTGAATATTGTGCTTCATCATTTCCCTAGATTAAAAATAAAATGTTGGGTTTAGGGGATCCACCTTTAATATTTCTAATGTAGAAATCTCATGTTATTATAATATAGAAATTATCAGTGTTACCCGATTAATTAAGTCAAACCAGCCATATAGGCGGTGTTATTATTTATCCATAAACCAGCCATATAGGCGGTATTCATCTGTCATCTAAAGAACGATCATATAGATTGTATCACATTATGTCAAATAAATAAAACCAGCCATTTATGCGGTATCAGCATTAATCCATATTATTAAATTACAATTTCCATATTACAAAATAAGTGAGATTAATATACCTTATCAGAGATTAATCTACCTTATCATATTAAGGGTTTCATCATTCCCCCATCGGAAATTAATTACTAAACATAAAAGAAAGTAAGAACACACAAACTATTATTATTATTAAAAATAAAAATACATTACAAAACTACTAAATAAAATAAACAAACAAGATACAATCTTTAATCTCTTATTAGGAACCTACGGAAAGTGTGAAAATGGAAAATGAAATCAGCTGCTATTTATAGGCAAAAATCTGGGCCGGTGTCGCGACGTAGAATGTCCTGCGCGTCGCGACGCGCTGAGATGTTTGACACGTGTACACATTTTTCTTGGGAGTCGCGACGAGTAGACTTTGTGGCGTCGCGACGCGTTGAATATTTTTTACTGCGTGTCGGTAGCTCTGCTTTCGGCGCATGATGTTGATACATCGCGACGCGAGCTGTGAAATTCTGTTTTGCCATTTTTATCTGTTTTTCAACGTTTTAGCCCCGAGTTGATTCCATTAGGTCCCGATATTATTTTTATCTGCAAAATAAACAAAAACACATCAAAATATTCATCAAACTCAAGAAACTAAACAAAATATTAAGTAAAATGGGTGGTCAATATTGATATATTTTCCGCTCATCACAACTCGACTTGGATTATATTTTATCATCTTCAACTTCTCCAGGTTTTTCTAAGTTTCATGGTCTAAGTTTTAATTTTACTAAGATTATTTGATTAATGCATGTTAAATTGATTCATATTAGTGAATGTTCAAGTTGATTGATGCATGTTAATTTTGTTTAATGACACATTTAGACAACAAGTGAGTCTAATTCAATTAATTAAAATAATATAAATTTATTTATATTATCTATTTTTTATTAGTATTATATAAATTTATATTCACTTCATCATCATATTTAGAATTATTTTTATATTCAAAATATCTAATAAAAATGGATCGGTTCCATTTTATTAAAATAATATAGTCTTATTTTTATTTGAATAGTCTTTTGAAAGATATCTTATTTTTCTTTTCTTTAATTTGCTAAATAGGAAATAATATAAGAATTTGAATAATGAAATTAGATGAGTCTATCAAACTAATGGGAGTGAATAATCAAACACGCTATAGTACTATGTTATATATAAATTATTGTGATATTTTATATCGTACCGCAAGTGTACGGTGTCAAGTTTTAGTATAAATCAGTGAAAGAGTGTCGAACCCACAGGGATTGTGCTAAACTCGCACTAAGTACTACAATTGATAATCCTAACTTTATTTAGAAAGTAAATAATAAGGATTTAATAAATAAATAAATATAAATAATATAAATAGGAGGAACTAATACAATAGAGATTCTGGATCCTGATTTCACCTAACTGTCGCCTATGTATTTGTTATGCCAATTAATCTATGTTCAGTTATATTGTTTATAAGTCAAGACTCCTAAAATATTCACTCCCTATCTCGAGTGTGATGAGTGGTATTTATATCACTATTTCCCACTCATTTAATCTAATATTTTGTATAGTTTCTTGAGTTTTGTGAATGTTTTGATGTGTTTTGTGTTATTTTGTAGATAAATAAAGTTTGGAAAGCACTGGAGGCAATTTGAGGCAAAACCGGACAAAAATGCGTCAACAGGGATATTTTCGTCTCTTCAGCGTCGCGACGCTGGAACACTGCGCGCCGCGACGCCCAGTATCAACTGCACTTATGACTGTTGTGGGCAAAAATGAGTTGTTTAATATTATGTTGACTGTGTATATGAAGAAAGATAAAAATAATCGGAGAATTTACTTATTCGGTAATTTAGAAAGAAACAAAAAAACTAGTAACTTGTAGTAGAAGTTTCACCTGATTAGTTACTAATTTTTTTTTTTTTTTTTTATTCTCTTTTCGCTTGTCTTTTTGCTTTTGTGTGCATTAGTTTTAATACCTTTTTACTTTTGTAAAATATTTGTGGGTATCATTGCTGTAAACCCTCACGAGACTACAACTCGTCCACTAGGGACACCTAGGGGTTTAAAGGCTGTTGCATATGCTAAATGCAACCGTGATCCCTACGAAAATGGTTTAGTAAAATTTTATTATGTTATTTCATTTTGTATTTTGCTCGAGGACTAGCAAATGTAGGTTTGGGGGTGTGATGAGTGGTATTTATATCACTATTTCCCACTCATTTAATCTAATATTTTGTATAGTTTCTTGAGTTTTGTGAATGTTTTGATATGTTTTGTGTTATTTTGTAGATAAATAAAGTTTGGAAAGCACTGGAGGCAATTTGAGGCAAAACCGGACAAAAATGCGTCAACAGGGATATTTTCGTCTCTTCAGCGTCGCGACGCTGGAACACTGCGCGCCGCGACGCCCAGCGTGCGCCGAATCTGCTAACATGCGCCGGGTCCACAAAAATCAGAATCTGAGAAAAGTTGACTTTGCTAACGTGCGACGTAGCACGTGTCACCATCACAACAGAGATGCTAAAATGCGCCTTGCCACGTGTCGAAATCCTATTGCTTGGACGGCCACCGCCCCACGTGTCATCCTACGTGTCGCCACATCATCGTCCACATCAGCAGCCACATCAGCAAGTCAACCGAGTCAACATGCCATGTCATCATCAGCCAATCACAGCACGACACGTGTCAACCTCTCATTCGTCTGACGTAAGTCCTCGTGGGATCGATACTTTTTATACTACTTGAACGATACGTACGCTTGCGTTATACGTGTGTATTTACGCCGGTCAGAGTGCCAAGTGAAAATATCATCAACTACAGACTTCGATATCTCTATAAAAATCCAATAGTTAACGACTCATTACGCTTTGTGATTCTATATTAACGACTTCAAAGGACTACAAATTATCTTGAACTCTATAAAATCCTAGGTCATATTCTCTAGATCTATTCAAAATCCCCTCTCTCGAGTGATAGATTCTAAACATTCATCATCTTCAATTGTGGCCAACAATCAAGAAGCATTAAACTCAAAAGAATATAAATAAATTAATAAAACTTCATAACAAAATTGATAAACAAAATACAAGGTTCAAGCATAGATTACATCATTCTCCAAAATTAAGGAGTTTAGTTCATGACAAAAGATAAAAACAATGAATAACGAATCATGAATCTAATGGAAATCATTAGAGTTCTAAGGAAGAAATAAGAAGATAAAACCCGAATTGAATCTCTTCCTCCTCGGACGTCACCGCTTTTATCTCCTCTCGTCGCTCTTCAATCCTCTCCTTGGATCTCTAAAATTATTTATTTCTGTGTTTTGTGCAGTGTATTAGCCTCCCTCTGAGTGTTGGATGGACTATTATATTTATAGTGGAGGTAGGGAGTCATTGGGTATCATTAGGGATCTTAAAAACCCTAATAATTAAATCCTGGAGTACGCGTCTGATTCTTCATTCTTTTTAATCTATTTTTCACGTGAACACATGTACTTTGCTTTCTTCATTCTTTTAAATAACAAGGGCCCACATGCCTTTAATATCTCTTCAAATTCATTCCTTGGTCAACGATGGTGGCTGGTCTCACGCCACTTTTGTTACACAATGTTGGAAGATTAGGGGCCCACTTCCTTGCTTTTGATTTGGTCAACATTGATGGCTTCTCTTTGTTATCTCACGTCACACTTTTTAATTTTGGGCGCTGAAGCGCTAATACATGGGCGCTTTTTAATTTCAGTGCGCATCTGATGCTGATTTTTACTGCTTCTTGAGTCCGATGCTCCCAATATGTCCCTAAACACACGTCATTGATCCATTCTTGATGTTATAATGCTTCCTACAAATAAGACATAAAATAGACTATAAAATACATTAAATGATTCGAAACATAACAAAATAATAGGCTAAGGATGTCGGAATAAGTGGGTATAAACCACACTTATCAAACACCCCCAAACTTAAGGTTTTGCTAGTACCGAGCAAAAGATAAAATAAAAACTAAATTCAAATTAACAAATAAAAATTACTAAATTAACTAAGCCACTTTCGTAGGGATCACGATTGCATTTAGCATATGCAACAAGCCTTTAAACCCCTAGGCGGCCCTAGTGGACGAGTTATAGTCTCGTGAGGGTTTACAGCGACGACACCCACAAACGTCATTCACACACAATCATGCAAAAATAAAAATTAACAAAACATAGTCCCTGATAGTTGCACATAAGATTTTCCTCAAAGAAAGTTTATAAATGAAATTAGAGAACTTTCAAAGTACGCAATTACGACTCAAATCTAAATTCTTGAGTAAATCATCTAAGCTAGACTCACAGTGTGTGTGTGTGTGTAAAGGTTCGTTCACAGCTCGACTCATAGTAAGCCAACTTAATGATTTCGTTTAGAAATTAGAATTGATGGGTCAAACCAACCTAGATATCTCAATTATTCTCGATAATTACTTTATTTCGTGCTCAGTATGGTATGATTTTTTTTTTCTTTCTTGTCTCTTTTTACTTCTTTTTTTGCATTTTTTTTCAACTCACCTACCCTTTAAAGTAGCATTTCTCCTCATGGTGGTCCTAATACTCGCCCATTGGTAGCTTCACGCTTATCGGTTATAGGTGGTTTATTTTCTTTCTTTAGAGACATTTTTCTTTTTAGCTATACCATACTTCATAACACTAGCAAATCAAGATAGATATCTAAGCAAACGGTCATTCATCGACATGCAATTTCTTTAACTAGTCACCTTGTCAACTACTTAAGTTTTCACTGCTAAAAACATGTTTTTAAGTGCTTATGAGTCTAACATAGATCAGTTATTCAAGGCATCACATAAAAGTAAATCGGGCACTTATCGTTTCTAAAATTTCACCCATAAACAAACAATATTATCACAGGATTTATGCTTTACTATCAAAGACTAAAACAAATTTTTTTTTTCAATAAATTTAAACAACTAAATAGCAAGTAAACAGCATGCACACACCCCCAAACTTAAAACTTGCATTGTCCTCAATGTAAGATAAAAATTTAAAGAACAAGAGTGAGGAACAACACTATCGTGCATGGAGTTGATCAGGCTCTTGCTGGTTAGAATTTGGTTGCGCGGGTGTTGTGTGTCTCGTGCTACCTGCGTAAATAACATGCAAATTAATAAATAGCACACAATAAATTAAAAATTAAAAATAAGGAAAATAAATAAATGCAAGGGTTTCCTCCCCGCTAGCGCTAGTTTAACGTCTTCAGCCAGACGCAACCACCCAAATGGTTATGGTGGTTTAAACGTAGTGAACCGGGTAATCTCATCTTCATTCTTCTTTGGTATCCACCGGTTCTTATGACATGAAAAAGATAGCTTGGCAGGCTGTGGTAATTTATCCATAGATCGTCCCCCAGGATATGTAGATTGTCCCCTAGTTGGAAATTCTGGACTGCACATTCGGCAAAATTGGCTCAGCTTCCTTTTTAACCTTCCAGAGATCATCTCTAAGTGAGAACTGGCCTTTCTTTTCCTCTTTTTACGGTGCTTTGGGAATGGTTTCAAGTTTAGCTGTAGAGAATCTTCCTTTATGCATGGCTGTATTATGCTCATAGGTCGCTGAAATGATTCACCATGCGTGTTTACAACTCCCTTTTCTACTGTATTTATCCTGTGACATTCTACATCACCTTGAGGGCTCGGCATGGCTCTGAAAATACTGAAGGTGACTTCTTCATTTTGACCTCTCATTATCAATTCACCTTTGTTTTCTTCTTCTGTTACTGTTTCCTCCTGAAATACCATTTCATCTTCTTTACTACCTAAGTCCTGAGAGGTGTTTCTAAACTCTTTTCCACTCCTACAGGTTCTGATTTGACATTGCTCTTTGGGGTTGACTTCAGTATCACTCGGAAACACCCATGTCTGTTGATTGGCCATGGAAGGAACAAGCAACCCAATTTACGCTTCTAAAGATTTCATATTTGCCTCTATATTGCCCATTTATGTTTCACTGTTATCTAGCCTTGACTCATTCTTCTCAAACCTCTCTGAAGCTATAGCTACAAATGTGCTCATGAGGTCTTCTAAGGAAGGTTTCTGCTCAGCTCTTGGATAATTGAAGCCGTGAGGAGGTTGCAAAATATTTTCCATATCAGCATGTGAAAAATTCGGATGATAATAATTAGGCATAAGACTGCCTCTATAGTTGTTGAAGTTCCGATTGTTCACATACTGTACTTATTCAAATCCTACTCCTCTGTTGGGTAAAAGCATTCCATTAGCAGAAACAGCTTTAACAGACGATTGGCCCATTTGATTTGTCAATACTGCTAGATGAGTCGTGAGGGACGATACTTGAGCTATCTGTGCACTAACAGGATCTGCCATTGCTTCTTTTCAAATTCACATAGTAAGAAAAAAAAACAAAAATAAAAAAAAAAAAACAAAAATAAGAACTAAAAACAAAAATAAAACTTAAGACAAAAATAAAGGAAATAAAATAAAAATATAAAATAAAAATATAAAATAAAATAAAATTCTAAATTAAAGCTAAAATTACTTGGTAGTAGTATTAATGTGAATTAAACAAACGATCCCCGGCAACGGCGCCAAAAACTTGTTGTGATATTTTATATCGTACCGCAAGTGTACGGTGTCAAGTTTTAGTATAAATCAGTGAAAGAGTGTCGAACCCACAGGGATTGTGTTAAACTCGCACTAAGTACTACAATTGATAATCCTAACTTTATTTAGAAAGTAAATAATAAGGATTTAATTAAATAAATAAATATAAAAACAATAAAATAGGAGGAACTAATACAGTAGAGATTCTGGATCCTGATTTCACCTAACTGTCGCCTATGTATTTGTTATGCCAATTAATCCATGGTCAGTTATATTGTTTATAAGTCAAGACTCCTAAAATATTCACTCCCTCTCTCGAGTGCCGAGTGAAAATATCATCAACTACAACTTCGATATCTCTATAAAAATCCAATAGTTAACGACTCATTACGCTTTGTGATTCTATATTAACGATTTCAAAGGACTACAGATTCTCTCGAACTCTATAAAATCCTAGGTCATATTCTCTAGATCTATTCAAAATCCCCTCTCTCGAGTGATAGATTCTAAACATTCATCATCTTCATTGTGGCCAACAATCAAGAAGCATTAAACTCAAAAGAATATAAATAAATTAATAAAATTTCATAACAAATTGATAAACAAAATACAAGGTTCAAGCATAGATTACATCATTCTCCAGAATTAAGGAATTTAGTTCATGACAAAAGATAAAAACAATGAATAACGAATCATGAATCTAATGGAAATCAATAGAGTTCTAAGGAAGAAATAAGAAGATAAAACCCGAATTGAATCTCTTCCTCCTCGGGCGTCACCGCTTTTATCTCCTCTCGTCGCTTTTCAATCCTCTCCTTGGATCTCTAAAAATATTTATTTCTGTGTTTTGTACAGTGTATTAGCCTCCCCCTGAGTGTTGGATGGACTATTATATTTATAGTGCAGGCAGGGAGTCAGTGGGTATCATTAGGGATCTTAAAAACCCTAATAATTAAATCCTGGAGTACGCGTCTGATTCTTCATTCTTTTTAATCTATTTTTCACGTGGACACATGCACTTTGCTTTCTTCATTCTTTTAAATAACAAGGGCCTACATGCCTTTAATATCTCTTCAAATTCATTCCTTGGTCAACGATGGTGGCTGGTCTCACGCCACTTTTGTTACACAATGTTGGAAGATTAGGGGCCCACTTCCTTGCTTTTGATTTGGTCAACATTGATGGCTTCTCTTTGTTATCTCACGTCACTCTTTTCAATTATGGGCGTTGCAGCGCTAATACTTGGGCGCTTTTTAATTTCAGTGCGCAGCTGATGTTGGTTTTTACTGCTTCTTGAGTCCGATGCTCCCAATACGTCCCTAAACACACGTCATTGATCCATTCTTGATGTTATAATGCTTCCTACAAATAAGACATAAAATAAACTATAAAATACATTAAATGATTCGAAACATAACAAAATAATAGGCTAAGGATGTCGGAATAAGTGGGTATAAACCACACTTATCAAACACCCCCAAACTTAAGGTTTTGCTAGTCCCGAGCAAAAGATAAAATAAAAACTAAATTCAAATTAACAAATAAAAATTACTAAATTAACTAACAAGCCACTTTCGTAGGGATCACGATTGCATTTAGCATATGCAACAAGCCTTTAAAACCCTAGGCGGCCGTAGTTGACGAGTTATAGTCTCGTGAGGGTTTACAGCGACGACACCCACAAACGTCATTCACACACAATCATGTAAAAATATAAAAATTAACAAAACATAGTCCATGATAGTTGCACATAAGATTTTCCTCAAAGAAAGTTTATAAATGAAATTAGAGAACTTTCAAAGTACGCAATTGCGACTCAAATCTAAATCCTTGAGTAAATCATCTAAGCTAGACTCACTGTGTGTGTGTGTGTGTAAAGGTTCGTTCACAGCTCGACTCATAAGTAAGCCAACTTAATGATTTCATTTAGAAATTAGAATTGATGGGTCAAACCAATCTAGATATCTCAATTATGCTCGATAATTGCTTTATTTCATACTGTCACGGGCCAAACTTTTCGGATCACCAAGTTGGGTCTGTGCGGCACTTGTTAACGCAACGTCTAACAAGTTAGCCTAGAATTGAGCCTGCAAGGACAAGCTCAAGGTTAGCCATCAACAAGTTGTGAACATTATTAAGCAATGGAAGGTCAATGTACGTTGTTAGCACACACTCAAGCTTTACATCATAGCATTCAAGCATCACATTGGGACAAAACAATGAAACATTAAAAGGAGCATCTTTCATTAAACAAGCCAACTAAGGGCGAGGGAGTACACAGCTGAAGCCCTTAGTATGCTGGTGGCCAAGGCCCTTCTAAGGTGCCCGGGTCACCTCCCCCTAAAGAGCTTTTAAAGACATTACAAAAGTGGCACAAGGAAACACACCTCATGCTTGTGTTGTCACCCCCCCTTAAAATAGAAAATAAAATAAAATAGGAAAAATACAATAGTGCACACTAGCACCACAACACAAGCGGCCATGGGCAAGACATTGGCCCTGGACAAGCTTGGGGTGTTAGCACGTTACATCCTCCCCCACTTAATCTGTCGACGTCCTCGTTGACATGGCTGATCTGCCCCTCCCTTCTTCTTGACTTTGGTGCTGGTAGGCTTGAAAATCTTCACTCTTCTGCTGAATAAGGAAAATAAATAAATGCAATGGTTGCCTCCCCGCTAGCGCTAGTTTAACGTCTTCAGCCAGACGCAACCACCCAAATGGTTATGGTGGTTTAAACGTAGTGAACGGGTGGTAATCTCATCTTCATTCTCTTTGGTATCCACCGGTTCTTATGACATGAAAAAGATAGTTGGCAGGTTGTGGTAATTTATCCATAGATCGTCCCACAGGATATGTAGATTGTCCCCCAGTTGAAATTCTGGACTGCACATTCGGAAAAATTGGCTCGGCTTCCTTTTTAACCTTCCAGGGATCATCTCCAAGTAAGAACTGGCCTTTCTTTTCCTCTTTTTACGGTGCTTTGGGAATGGTTTCAGGTTTAGCTGCAGAGAATCTTCCTTTATGCATGGCTGTATTATGCTCATAGGTCGCTGAAATGATTCACCCTGCATGTTTACAACTCCATTTTCTACTGTATTTATCATGTGACATTCTACATCACCTTGAGGGCTCGGCATGGCTCTGAAAATACTGAAGGTGACTTCTTCATTTTGACCTCTCATTATCAATTCACCTTTGTTTCTTCTTATGTTACTGTTTCCTCCTGAAATATCATTTCATCTTCTTTACTGCCTAACTCCTAAGAGGTGTTTCTAAACTCTTTTCCACTCCTACAGGTTCTGATTTGACATTGCTCTTTGGGGTTGACTTCAGTATCACTCGGAAACACCCATGTCTGTTGATTGGCCATGGAAGGAACAAGCAACCCAATTTACGCTTCTAAAGATTTCATATTTGCCTCTATATTGCCCATTTGTGTTTCGATGTTATCTAGCCTTGACTCATTCTTCTCAAACCTCTCTGAAGCTTTAGCTACAAATGTGCTCATGAGGTCTTCTAAGGAAGATTTCTGCTCAGCTCTTGGATAATTGAAGCCGTAAGGAGGTTGCAAAATATTTTCCATATCAGCATGTGAAAAATTCGGATGATAATAATTAGGCATAAGACTGCCTCTATAGTTGTTGAAGTTCCGATTGTTCACATACTGTACTTGTTCAAATCCTGCTCCTCTGTTGGGTAAAAGCATTCCATTAGCAGAAACAGCTTTAATAGACGGTTGGCCCATTTGATTTGTCAATACTGCTAGATGAGTCGTGAGGGACGATACTTGAGCTATCAGTGCACTAACAGGATCTGCCATTGCTTCTTTTCAAATTCACCTAGTAAGAAATAAATAAAACAAAATAAAATAAAATAAAATAAGAAATAAGAAATAAAAACAAAAATAAAACTTAAGACAAAAATAAAAAATAAAAATAAAAAATAAAATAAAATTCTAAATTAAAGCTAAAATTACTTGGTAGTAGTATTAATGTGAATTAAACAAACAATCCCCGGCAACGGCGCCAAAAATTTGTTATGATATTTTATATCGTACCGCAAGTGTACGGTGTCAAGTTTTAGTATAAATCAGTGAAAAAGTGTCGAACCCACAGGGATTGTGTTAAACTCGCACTAAGTACTACAATTGATAATCCTAACTTTATTTAGAAAGTAAATAATAAGGATTTAATTAAATAAATAAATATAAAAATAATAAAATAGGAGGAACTAATACAGTAGAGATTCTGGATCCTGATTTCACCTAATTGTCGCCTATGTATTTGTTATGCCAATTAATTCATGTTCAGTTATATTGTGGAGGCAGAGAGTCATTGGGTATCATTAGGGATCTTACAAATCCTAAATCCTGGAGTACGCGTCTGATTCTTCATTCTTTTTAATCTATTTTTCACGTGAACACATGCACTTTGCTTCCTTCATTTTTTTAAATAACAAGGGCCCACGTGCCCTTAATATCTCTTCAAATTCATTCCTTGGTCAACGATGGTGGCTGGTCTCACGCCACTTTTGTTACACAATGTTGGAAGATTAGGGGCCTACTTGCTTGCTTTTGATTTGGTCAACATTGATGGCTTCTCTTTGTTATCTCACGCCACTCTTTTCAATTCTGGGCGCTGCAGCGCTAATACTTGGGCGCTTTTCAATTTCAGTGCGTAACTAATGCTGGTTTTTACTGCTTCTTGAGTCCGATGCTCCCAATACGTCCCTAAACACACGTCATTGATCTATTCTTAATGTTATAATGTTTCCTACAAATAAGATATAAAATAAACTATAAAATATTCGAAACATAACAAAATAATAGGCTAAGGATGTCGGAATAAGTGGGTATAAACCACACTTATCATAAATCAATTAAAGCTAAGTTGTGGATAATGTGTTAATGTTGATGAGTGTAAAATCAAGATGGAAATTTGGAAAATTATGATCATAGTTTGGGTTTCGTTAGCCACTTTATTTATTATGGTGGATTGCTTCTTCGGCCGCGGCAGGGTCGGATTTATTGGTCCGGGAAGTAGGTTCGGTGGTGCTGGTCATCATCATCATCATGGTGTGGGTGTAGCTGCGGCTGCAGGCATTGGATTTGGCGGTGGCGGTATTGAGGGAGGTGCTGGCGGCGGTGGTGGGGGATGTGGCGGCGGTGATGGTGGAAGCCATAGTGGAGGGGCAGGTGCTTGTTGATCAATTGACATTAGCAGGAATATCAGTTTTAATTTTCTTTGTATTTGAGATTAGGGGAGACATTAATTTATTGTATAAGGTCCAATGTTCTCTGTATTTGATGTTAGTAGTTGATATTAATAATCGCGATTTTCAAGCGCACATATTGTTCAAGTAGTATAAAAGATATCGATCACACAAGAACTTATAACATACGTTGCTAATTATTGAAACTAACTACTTACGATTATCAGTTAAATTGGCACATTCTTCATACTTTGATATCATTCTAGAAATAATCTACACAGAACATAAATCATCTCAAATACTTGCAGGATCTTCTCATACTAGAGTTCTTAAGGGAGAGTGGAAAAAAAGGATCTTTAATGTACAAAAATAATTATTGATTTTTCGAATTTAAAAAACAAATGTTGTGATTCACCGATCACTTTAGAGTGTGTTTGAGGAAAAATCAAATTGTAATTTTATTACTACAAGAATAAAATTCAAGTTTACAACTAGAAACTTAACAAAAAACCTCACACACTCTCAAGCTCTCTACTTGGAGCTTACACACATTTTGGGATATGTTTACAATGGGTGAATGGCTCATTTTATAGAGTTAGAAAACGTGTGCACTGTTTTACTTGGTTGCCAGCTACACATGTTTTCTTTTCTTTCTCCAGCTTGCAAAGTTTTGGCCAATTTGCACACAGCTTGCAACAGCTGAGCAAACATTTTTCAACTCTCTTTCGGTGGAGTTGGAGGTTTCCTGCAGCTGTCTTCAACAAATCTCCCCCTCGGTGAAGATTTCCCAAAATCTGAGCCGAACATCAATCACCCAAATTCGGATCCTTCAAAGGATCCTCCCCTGGCTGCATCTGTATGACTGCCTACGTACCCTGAGTTGGGATCAAGCCAATCGTAGTTCTCTGTATCATCTGACAGATATCCTGGTTATGTCTCTGCACAACTCTAGATTGTTCTGATCATCGTTCCTTTGTTGACATGTCGGCTGTGTCTCTGCACATCACACTTCACTGCATCTATGTACAGTATTCTCCTGCTATGTCTCTGCATAGTATAATCCACTGCGTCTCGGCACAGTAATCTTCTGTTGTGTCTCTTCACCCATTTGTTCCTCAGTGCCTTCTTACCTTTGGGAAACTCTCTGGCTCCCCCATATTAGTAAGCAGAATATATTCGGATCCCGGATATCTGGTTGATGGAATCCTGCCTCGCTCAGATCTTCTTGTCTGATGTCCACTGGTTTCAGGAGGTCTATCATCATCCATCTCTGTGAATGATCTTGTAGCTTCTAGTGGAGTGGGTTACGGCTACCCCTGCTCAACACTCTCTTCTGTAATCTCCAATGGAACAGGCTGTGTCTCCCTCTGCTCAACATCTTTATCTGCCTCATCTGGTTCCGCTTCTGGAATTTCCTCGTGCACCATATCTGTGGCCAATTGTGCTGGTGCTGGGTCTGGATTTCTGTTGGCACTGGAATTGGAAGACATCCTGGGTATTTCAATGTCTTCAATTGTTTGGTCTTCGAGAAAATCTACTTCCTAGCTTCTGATGACCATCTTTTCTTTCGGATCCCATAGTCTGTATCCAAATTCTTCATCTTCATGGCCTAGGAATATACATGGAGTTGTCCTTGCATCGAGCTTCTCCCTGAGCTCATTGGATACATATACAACGGCTAAACAACCGAATACTCTAGGGTGAGTGTATGAGTGATTCTTACCAGACCATACTTTCTCCGGAATCTCCAAGTTCAACGGTTCAGTTGGTGATCTGTTGATCAGGTAACAGACAGCACGAACAGCTTCTCCCCAGAATGGCTTTGGCAGCTTAGCCATACTGATCATTCCTCTGACTTTCTCCATAATGGTGCGGTTCATGCTTGCAGCGACACCATTATGTTGTGGAGTGTGTGGAACAGTTCTCTCATGTCGAATGCTATGTCTCGTACAGTAGGCTTCGAACTCCCTGGAACTGTACTTGCCTCCATCGTCTGTGCAAAGGCACTTCAGTTTCTTCCTTGTTTCATGCTCTACCATGGTGTGGAACAGCTTGAACTGATCTATGAACTGATCTAGGACCTGATCCTTCGTCTTGAGGAAATACACCCAGATTTTTCGTGAAGCATCATCAATGAAAGTCAGAAAATATTTGTTACCGCCCAATGAATCAACCTCCAAGGGACCACAAACATCAGAGTGCACCAGACTGAGCAACTCTGATCTTCTCTCTGAAGAGAAATCAAATGAGACTCTGCGTTGCTTACCAATCGAGTAGTGGTTGCAAGGACCTCGTGCAACATCCTTGGTAAGCTATTTCTTGTTCAGGGTAGACAACCCTCTCCCACTCATGTGTCCGAGTCTCTGGTTCCACAGATTTTGAGAAGCCTCTTTTTCAGCTACTTTGAGGCTGTCTGCACAAATCTTCACATGAGTCTTGTATAGTGCGCCGCAAGCATGTCCTCGGGCGACAACCATGACACCTTTCGTCATTCTCCATGTGCCATTTCTGAAGTGATTTTCATAGCCCTGTTTGTCAAGAGCTATCCCCGAGAGTACATTCAGCCGAAGTTCTGGAACATGCAGGACATCCTTCAAGGTCAATGTACACCCGACATTTGTCCGCAACTGAATATCACCAATTCCTACTATCCCAGAGGAACTGATATTTCCCATCTTCACTGCTCCAAAGTCTCCTGTTTTGTATGTTGTGAAGAAATCCCTGTGAGGAGTGACGTGGTAGGATGCTGCAGTATCTACCACCCACTCAACATCTTGGGTTGCGTTGTGAAGGCATGTCTCTTCCTGTATGGAGCATATTGCTACATCTGCTTGGACAACAACCAGTGTCTCTCCTTCGTCATTCTTCGGCTGGTGATTGCCTTCTCTCTGCTCTCGTTGCAGTTTTCGGCAATTCTTCTTTAGATGGCCTACAATGCCACAATGGTAGCACTTATAGGTAGGCTTCCTTCCATCTGGGGATCTACCCCTGGTTGTGCTTCTACCTCTCTCTCTGTCTCTTCCTTGATGTCTTCCTCGAGTCTCTGTGACGAAGGCTTCTATCTGTTCTGAGCCAACATCTTTTCTCCTGGACTCCTCATTCGACAGGGCATCTTTTACCATAGGCATGGTAACTTTACCTCCTGGAGCGGAATTGCTGAGAGTAACCACCAATGTCTCCCAGCTATCAGGAAGGGAACTGAGTAGTAAGAGGCTTGTAACTTCATCTCCCAGCTGCATGCTTACTGCAGACAACTGGTTCACCAGGCTCTGGAACTCGTTGGTGTGTTCCGCAACGGAAGTTCCACTCCGTAGCTTCAGGTTCACCAAACGCCTCATTAACAAGGCTTTATTTTGAGCTGTCTTGGCCTGAAACATGTCTTCCAGCTTTATCCACATCTCGTAAGCATCTGAATCATGTGTTACGTGGTGGAAGACACTGTGACCGATCCACTGCCTTATCTGACCCAAAGTTCTGTTGTTGAGTTTATTCCAGTCATACTCCTTAACAGACTCTGGTTTCACTCCCTTCAACTCGATGACATCAAACAAATCTTTACAGTGCAAGAAATCTATCATCTGAGGTCTCTAGAGGGAGTAATTAGTGGCAGCCAGTTTAATCATTGCACCAGAATGAGAATCCTCCATCTCCATTTTAAGTTTTAAAGTTTAAAATGAGAATACACTAAAATCGGGTCTGAATTTCACAAATCGGAGGTCACCGTTGCGTCCGGAATGGTCGAAAATGGTGGAATAGACACTTCTTTGGTCTAAATCCGACACAGGGGCTGATTTGTAAATTCCTAAAAGTTCTGGGGCAAAACTGTAAATTTCAAAACTTCAGGGGGCAAAATGAAATTTACCAGGCTGCTGACGTGGCGCTGATGTGGCAGTGCTGATGTGGCAAGGTGGGACCGGTTTGCTGACGTGTCGGACACGTGGCGGATGACGTGGCCGAATACGTGTCTGCTGACTGGGCGATGACATGGCGCTGACTGTTCGCTGACGTGGCGCTGACTGTGCGCTGACTGGGCGCTGACGTGGTGGCCACGCGGATCGTCTTCAACCTTCAGCCACACGCGCGGAGCGTGTCTGCGAGTTAGGCGCGTGAAGAGTGCACTGTTTGGCGCGTGCGGAGGCTGTGGACGTCGGTTCGATCGCCGGAAAATACCATCGTGCTCGTCTCGACGTGAACTAGCTGTTGGTACCCTCCAAAGAAATTTTTGACAACTTTTCCGGAACTCGAATTTTCCGAACCAAACTCCGTTCTTCGGTTTTTCGATCCCAATGAAGAACCAAAGCTCTGATACCACTTGATGTGATTCACCGATCACTTTAGAGTGTGTTTGAGGAAAAATCGAATTGTAATTTTATTACTACAAGAATAAAATTCAAGTTTACAACTAGAAACTTAACAAAAAACCTCACACTCTCAAGCTCTCTACTTGGAGCTTACACACATTTTGGGATATGTTTACAATGGGTGAATGGCTCATTTTATAGAGTTAGAAAACGTGTGCACTGTTTTACTTGGTTGCCAGCTACACACGTTTTCTTTTCTTTCTCCAGCTTGCAAAGTTTTGGCCAATTTGCACACAGCTTGCAACAGCTGAGCAACAACATTTTTCAACTCTCTTTCGGTGGAGTTGGAGGTTTCCTGCAGCTGTCTTCAACAACAAATGCATACGTATTCTTTAAATAGCCAAATTTTTCTTATTTATATCTCAACCATTCTCATTTAAAACTAAAACTATAAACAAATAAAAGAGATAAAAGCATCATTTACATTTATAATAAAATGAATAAAAAAAAAATCATCTTATCTCTAAATCCCCTAATTTATTTTCAAACATGAAGTTTATATTAGAGATTTCAAAACATAAAATCATGTTGAGAATAAATATATATGTGTTGAAAATATCATTTCAATGAAGTTAATATTTTAGCATTTATTATTTTTGTTAAGGCTTATTATATGTTGAGAATTTTTTACTTATATTATACTAATGTGATCCACTAGCATTGATAAGATATTATTTTATTTGGCGGCCCTTAGATTAAGCCAGCAATATTAAGTTTGTATACTTAACATGGGTGGATCCAACTTCAAAACACATGGAAAATACACCTTACTAGTTAAAAATGAAAACTCATTATAAAGATATTACAAGCATCCTTCCCAAGCAATATAAGCTATATATTACATGCTACCAGTCCTATGTGGAATGAATGATGCTCATAGTTGATCCGGTGGTTAAATGTCGTTCTCCTTTATGCAAGTATTTGCATAATGACAGCAACTAATTATTCAAGGACTAAATGCAGTAATTAGTAAGCCTTTGAATTTATGATTATTAACTTACACAAATTGACTTCACACCAAAAAGTCTTTCCTAGCGTTGGCTTCAATCGAGTTTTTCCTTGCAATTATTTAGCATACATTCTAATTGTTATGCCCTTCAACATGCACCAGGCCTCATGTTCTCTGCATTTAATTTGTTATTATTAACATGTAGATAAATGTGACAAAGAACAATTTGTTCATATAGTTGATTATTTGGTGAGTAGTTGTTGGTGTATTATCCATTTAATTTTCATGTCTTTTGCACAAGAATACTGTAATAATATATCACAAATGATGTTAGAGAATGATATTGAAAGTACTAAAAAATGTGTCTTTATATAGAATTTGGATCCAATGTAGAATTGAGTTGTATATATTCAGTTTTTCATAATTTTCTATTACGCATATATCTTTTAATAATAATGTACAATTAATATTTATTTATTTTTAAATTATTATTCAATAACTGTCAATCTTAATTTATAAAAATCCCAATATAAAGTTCAGCTTAATACTGAATTTAAATCTTTTTATATAGATATTACATCAAAATATATTAGGAAACTAATTTTAATAAGCAGAAAATATTCTTAAAAGTTGCACAATCATATTTTAGAGATCGTAGATGTGAGCTAGATTTAAATAATATGTTTGAGATTTCTTTATCTTAATTAAATATATGCAGTAAGTCATTATAAATTTTTGGGGAAGTTATGATAGAATATGGCTTTTGAGTTCAAAGGGCATTATCGAGGGTATAACTCTTAGAATGATTACATCATTAATCTAAATGGTGCCTACAAAGGCACCCTTACGTGTCTATAAATAGACCTCTTGGTTTCTCATTTAGGCATTCAATTCATTCAATACTTTCGTTTTGTCTTTGAACATATAGAGGGAGTTTCCATCATTTTTTCTAGTTTAAGTTCTTGAAGAAATGAGTATCATTTTTTCAAGAAGCAGTCAAGTATCTTGAGAGAACATTAGCCAAAAGATTTGTTATAGCACTGAGGCATGACTAATAAGTTCTTAATGACATATTTTTTCTCGACTTGATTTAGAGTTTTCATCTTTTCAATTTATAATTTTTTTTTTTTTTTAAAAAAAAATTCTTGGGTTTGTATTGATTCTGGAATTACATATTTATTAATTTTAATATGCTTGAATCATAAATGATAAATATGATTAACAACGCTTCCAGTGTAACAACAAGCAGTCAAGCATCTCCAACAATAAGTTGTTTCATTTCTTTGATATAAATCACAATCATAAATTAAAGAAATTCCGCTGCAAAGTTCAAACCAATTGAATGATCGATCCTTGGAGAGAACAAATGTATTTATTAGAACCAAGTGTACTTAATAAATGAGAGCTGGAAGCCTTTTCTTGGTATACTAAATGTGGTATAAGAAAATAACATTGAAGATTTTTTCTGAACCTTTAAATGTTTAAATTTGGAAATTGATATGACCTCAATTAAATAATACAACTGCATAATATTCAAATTTATGTGCCTAGAACATGCATCAAGAATTTAAAGCTTGCAGGATCCCCTCATAAATACAAGAGTTCATAATTTTTTGTTTGTGAAAATGTCAAGCCTTGAGTTGGTTTCGTTGGTTGCTTTCATAATTTCTCTAATGATCTGGTTGCTCAGCATTTTCATCCTTCAATATATATACATGCGCGAAATTGGTAAGAGTACAAGCATCAGTACTACAACTGGTGGTGGTCAAAATGCTAATGCAGGATGTGCATCTGGGAACGCTGGAGCTGGAAATGGCAACGGTGAATCTGGCGGTGGCGGCAGCGGAGGCTGTGGTGGTGTTAATGGTGGGCTGTGACAGAGCTTATAAATTTATTTATTAACTACTAGTGTGTGTGAATTCTTTGGAAGTGACTTCATAGTATATAAATAGCCTACAGCCGAGTTCTAAGGTTAGTTTATGAATCAATGTAGTGACTTTTTATTTGTATTTTTAGTTTAATCTTGCTGAATTATTGTTATTTTTTCTTGCTTTCAAGAAATGCATTAGAAAGTCTAGTAATTTTTTATTATTAATTTATAAATGCCGTCCCACCAAAAATTCTTACATTTCATAGGTTATATATCAAATTGTGTTATCAAGAAATGTGATGGCGTGTTGGATGACTAAGTAATGATCGATAATGCTACTGACGGTACTAAATTTGAAATAAACGAACACCGGGGAGTGATTGTTGGCAACGACAGCTGGTAGTGGTTACTTTTTTTTTTAGAAACATTGAAAATTCCGCCGACAAAACATCTTATTCGGGTTTAAACGGAGCAGGTAAAATTCCCGATTGTCCTAAGTTGTTATAAAAAAATATATCTCCTGAACTCGAACTTACGACCTGATAACCAAGTATTAAGTCATTTACCACTAAGCCACACCCTTTGGGGCAATGGTAATGATTATAATTTAACGCAACATAATAAATATAATTTTGACATTTTTAAGAGTTCCACTATACTCTAATATATAATACAATTAATGTAATGCTATACAACATGTCAAGCACACCCACAGTATATGAAATATGAGAGCTAGAGACGCTTTTTTTCATACACTAATGTACCGTTTAGTATAAAGTTTTGACGAGTTTATAAGTTAAATTATACTCTCAATGCAATATTTATAAACTGATTTATACTTTGAATTGGCATGTGCATACTACAATATATACTCACATAGGTAAATATATATTTGGTAGTGAGGTTATGTAACTTTTAAGCTAATGGATTAAAACAAAAAAGAAGTGAGAGAATATTGCCGATGTAGCACAGTATCCGAGCCATTATCCGAGTACGCATGACGCATAGATGCATACATGTCGATTCAATTCGGGTTGGGATTTGCATCCTTGTATGGGAACGCAGGAGAGAGAGCCTCTCTATACTAACACATCTTGTCCAATTATTATTAAGTTGTTATATATAAACCACTCAAATTTCTTTTAATTTTCCATCTCAATTGGTATATTTTGAGAGATAATTTCTCATTCACATAAACATTATTTTAAACATATAAATATATGATTTCGAAGTACGCATAAAGGAAAGTTCAAATCACTGATGATCAGTTACTTTTCACAAACTATGTCTCACTCAAAATTATGTTTTAAAATAGCATATAACATGTTATTTTTTAACATGAATTTTAATGGTTTATTAATATTAAAATATATGTAATAATAAATTTAACACAACCAGCAGCATCCAAATTCATTCTTGCTCCACTGGTACATACGGCCCATGATATCCGTTTATGGGAGAGTTTGCGAGAGAGATTGGATCTCATGGAAGAATCATTTGCTGTGGGATGAAAATGTACCTTCGATACTAGATTCAGGGTTGGGAGATGGCGAGATGTAACGTCCCTAAATCTTAGATTCAGGGCTAGAGGGTAGTGAGACGTAACGCCCCTACATTCTAGATTCAGAGTCAGGATGAAAGCATGGATCAGCACACTTGGCTCTAGTTCATAATAAAATAAAATTTATTATTTGTTATGCATTATAAACACTACTGTTTTTAATTTAATAGTAGTGTTCATAACATACTCCCTAAATTCGAACACAAGACCTCAAGGTGAGATCATGTACCTTACACCACCGGGCACCAAGTCACGCCCCTTGGGGATTTTTAATTTTCTTCTAAATATTCTATTCTAACTGATATGATTTTTTATTTATATCGTTTATGGTATTTTTAATTATGAATGAATTTCATATTAAAAAAAAAAAAAAAAAAACTATTCTCCATCCACATTTGTAAAAGATGATTTATATTGTGGTATAATTCATAATAATATATATATTTTTTACGGTATATTAAATTTGGAAAATTCTACTGCGAGGGAACTCCTACTTGTCTTGCTTGGCTTGTGACCTTGAGAAATGATAAATTGACAATACAAAGGAATTTCTCCATCTCATCAAGTTGATTAACACCAAAATGCATAAAGCCAGCATCTATCAAATGCTTGTGACCATCTTATCATGTACTAAATTTCAATTCCACCTAAACTTATAATAATGATACAGTAGTCAGAACATCTTTTAAATTGTAATGCAAATCCAAATAGTTGCAATTTCAAATGATGGTACATGGATCTTTTGATATTATTGTACTCTATTTGAGGTGTTTCAATTTATTTTAGTGTTTAAGTTGTAATATATTTTCACACAACAGATCCCAAGTTAAGAGTCTACACACAATCTTAATGGCCCCTAACTCATCCATGATTGATCGTGAAACTCGCCTTGACAAACTGCTGCCACTTCACTAGTGCAATCCCAAAATTGATTAGACCAAAATCCATGTCTTCTTCTTCTTCCTCCTCTAATTAACTCCACAGTACTACATATTAACTTGTGCTCAGCCTTCTCCTCTCGGCCCTGTCGATTGTGTTGGAAAAATGCTTATGAATAAGCATTTTGATGCTCAATTTTAAGCATGATCCACTTCGTGTTAGTGGTTGTTATTAAATGATTCGGATACTCCTCCGTGAGTAGTTCGAAATGGTATATTCATATGCTTAAAATGATGCTTGGGTGAATGAGAAATTGTTGCTCAAAGTTCACCCATTGGTGTTGGAAAATAAAGAAAAATGTGCTTGTCCCACATGGGAAAGCTATAAGAAAGAAAGTGTCTTTATATATGATTACTCACATGTATATGGGTAAGAGTTATAAGGATAGAGGCTCTCTCTATGTGCGTGCGCAGGGGGGGTGCAAATCAAAATCCGAACAGGCTTGGCTCGTGTGCACCCGCGCGTCCTGCGTACACGAATGCCGGACCAAATTGTGCGGGCTCGGCCCAGCTTGTCTCTTTATTTTTCCAAACCTTTGAAGTTCACTAACAGTTAATTAATTTGTTACTTCAATCGAAAGGTCTCTCATTAATATGATTAATGGCATACTTATCTTATTTTCCTTCTTTAAAAGGCATGCCGAATTTGTTTTTCTTTGAAGAGTTCAAACACTTCTGTGGTTCGTTGGTGACGGGTTTTGGTGGTGCCCATACTCGTTCGTTTTCCGTTGTATCCTGGGAAACAATCGTCTCACGTTCTACTGCACCTTCGGTAGGGGACAAATTAGTTTTAAGGATATTGTTGACTTCAACAAGCCTCGGAATAGTGAAGATTTGGGCTGATTTCAGGGTCCGCTCGTGAGGGTCCGTTCATCAGCCTCTGCCTCCGCTCGCCAGCCTCTGCCTCTGCTCGCCAGCCTCTGCTCTCAGCGTCTGCCTCCGCTCTCAGTGTCAGCCTCTGCTCTCAGCGTCTGCCTCTGCTCTCAGCGTCTGCCTCCGCTCTCAGGGTCTGCTGCGTGTGTCTGCTTTGTAGGTCTGACGTGGGGGTCTGATTTCAGGGTCTGCCGATAGGGTCTGCTGGGCTGAAATTAAGCCTAATTCGGATTTCCTTGTAACTACCAATCATTGTATTTGTAATACTTGTAATACAGTCTTAAAACTAATTCGGTCTGTGGATATGGAAATCAGTCCAAACACAGTTGATCCGATTGTGGAAGCCTCTATGGCTGACCAAAGTGTTGTGGCAGCTTCTTCGGCTGGCCAATATGCTTCAGCCTCTGGGCTTAATCTGGCAGCCACTGGGGCTGGCCAAGGTGTTGCTGCCTCTATGGCTAATCAACATGTTGGACATGTGAGCCATGTCAATCCTGTTGCTGAAAAACCTGAAAAATTCACTGGTCGGAATTTCAAAATGTGGCAACAGAAGATGTTCTTTTACTTGACCATATTGAACCTTGCGAAGTTCCTAAAGGAAGATGCTCTTGTACCCGCGGAGGGTGAGATTGACATCCAAGTGATCAGTGCGATCGACGTTTGGAAACATTCTGAATTCCTATGTAGGAATTATGTGCTGAATGGCCTAAGTGATTCCTTGTACGGTGTGTACGCCGGAATGACAACAACAAAAGGGCTTTGGGAATCTTTAGATCGGAAATATAAAACTGAGGATGCCGGTACTAAGAAATTTATCGTAGGCCGATTCCTAGATTTTAAGATGGTGGATTCCAAAAATGTGATAAGCCAAGTACAAGAACTTCAGATTATTTTAGCAAAAATTCATGTTGAGGGAATGAGTTTAAGTGAAACCTTCCAAGTAGCCTCGATAATTGAGAAACTACCACCTGGTTGGAAAGATTTCAAGAATTATCTAAAGCACAAGCGAAAAGAAATGAGCATTGAAGACTTGGTTCTTAAGCTCAGAATTGAGGAAGATAACCGAGTATCTGACAAGAGAGGAATATCTCATGAGGCCAAGGCAAATGTTGTTGAACATGGCCATGAAAACAAGAACCTCAAAAAAAAAGGGTCAAAGATGGGCCCTAAATGAGGAGTTTCCAAGAAATCAAAATTTCAAGGAAGATGCTTCAACTGTGACAAAATGGGTCACAAGTCTTCTGAGTGCAGACTACCGAAGAAGAAAAAGAAACAAGAGGCTAATGTGCTGGAAAACATGACTCAAGATGTTTCAGACATTAACCTTTCTACTGTGGTTTCTGAGGTGAATCTGGTGGGGTCTAACCCAAGAGAGTGGTGGATTGATACTGGTGCCGCTCGAAATGTGTGCTCGGACAAGAGCATGTTTTCTTCATTTGAGCCTGCTGGTAATGGGGAAAAAATATACATGGGCAATTCAGCAACATCTGAGACTGAAGGTCAAGGAAATGTGATTCTGAAAATAACCTCTGGGAAAAAGTTAACTCTGAACAATGTTCTGTATGTACCAGAAATATGGAAGAATCTTGTGTCTGGATCGCTTCTGAACAAGCACGGATTCCGGATGGTGTTCGAGTTTGATAAAGTAGTTTTAACCAAAAATGGGATGTATGTGGGAAAAGGGTATGTAACTTATGGGCTCTTTAAGCTCAATGTAATTGTTATTAAACCCAAAAATATCAATAAAGCTAGTTCTTCTGCTTATATTGTTGAGTACTCTAATCTATGGCATGGTAGATTAGGACATGTTAATTTTAATTCATTGCGGAAATTAATTAACATGAATCACATTCCCAATTTTAAAATTGATAACAGACATAAGTGTGATACTTGTGTTGAGGCAAAACTGACTAGATCATCTTTTCATAGTATTGAAAGAAACTCTGAACCACTTGATCTAATTCATACCGATGTATGTGATTTTAATTCAATACAATCGAGAGGCGGTAATAAATATTTTATTACCTTTATTGATGATTGCACGAGATTTTGCTATGTGTATTTGATGAAAAGCAAGGACGAAGCTATAGAGAAATTTGTTCTCTATAAGAATGAAATTGAGAATCAACTGAATAAAAGAATTAAGGAGTTAAGAAGTGATCGTGGTGGTGAGTATGTTTTTCCTTTTGAATCACTTTGTGAACAAAATGGAATCATACATCAAACCACAGCTCCTTATTCACCTCAATCCAATGGGATTGCGGAACGGAAGAATCGTACCTTGAAAGAGATGATGAACGCTATGTTAATCAGCTCTAGCTTACCTCAGAATATGTGGGGAGAAGCTGTTTTATCAGCTAATTACCTTTTAAATAAGGTACCACGGAAAGAAGTAGGGAAAACTCCTTATGAAATGTGGAAATGAATGGTACCTTCCTATAAATTCCTCCGAGTGTGGGGGTGTCTTGCCAAAGTAGTCATTCCTCCACCTAAGAAGGTGAAGATATGACCAAAAACTGTTGATTGCATTTTCATAGGATATGCACATAACAGTAATGCCTATCGATTTCTTGTGCATGAGTCTAATATACCAGATATTCACAAGAATACGATAATGGAGTCGAGGAATGCATCTTTTTTCGAATATGTTTTTCCCTGTAAAACTAATTCGAATTCTAATATGCACAAACGGGCACCTGAGACTATCCTTGAAGATAGTCAGGACCAAGAACACATAAATGTTCCAGGGGGTCAACAAGTTGTTGAACTTGAACCAAGACGTAGCAAAAGAGCTAGAACGGAAAAATCATTTGGTTCATATTTTCTGACATTTTTGCTAGAGAATGATCCTCAAAGCTATAACGAAGCTGTAAGGTCAGCTTATGGTGCTTTGTGGAAAGATGCCATCAATAGTGAAATTGAATCCATCTTACAAAACCACACCTGGGAGTTAGTGAATCTTCCTCCAAGATGTAAACCTTTAAGGTCCAAGTGGATTTTCAAAAAGAAAATGAAGGCAGATGGATCAATTGATAAGTACAAAGCAAGACTTGTAATTAAAGGTTACAGACAACGTGAAGGTATTGATTACTTTGATACTTATTCTCCTGTAACGAGAATAAATTCCATAAGGATGATAGTAGCGATTGCTGCTTTGCGCAATCTTGAGGTACATCAGATGGATGTGAAAACAGCTTTTCTAAATGGAGATTTAGATAAAGAAATCTACATGGAACAACCTGAAGGCTTTATAGCTCCAGGACAAGAAGAGAAAGTCTGTAAGTTAGTAAAATCCTTGTATGGATTGAAACAAGCTCTGAAACAATGGCATAAAAAGTTTGATGACACCATGTTGTCAAATGGTTTCACAATCAATGAATGTGATAAATGCATTTATGTCAGAGAGACAGAAGTTGGCTATGTCATTTTATGTCTCTACGTTGATGACATATTGATTATCGGGAGTAATGTTAAAATGGTGAATTCTACCAAGAATATGCTGAAATCTAAGTTTGACATGAAAGACATGGGTCTCACAGATGTCATTCTGGGAATAAAGATCTCGAGAAGTCTTGATGGCCTTATTCTTGATCAGTCGCACTATGTGGACAAGATTCTTGGTAAATTCAACAAAGATGATTCTGCTGTCGCTAGAACTCCTTTAGATGTGCGTCTACACCTATCGAAGAATAAGGGATAGAGTATATCTCAAGTAGAATACTCTAGAGTGATCGGGAGTTTGATGTACTTATCGAGTTGTACCAGGCCTGATATAGCCTGTACAGTAAACAAGCTCAGCAGTTATACGAGTAATCCAGGGGTTGATCACTAGAAAGCAATTGTAAGAATACTCCAGTACTTACGTTTTACTCGTATTATGGGTTGCACTATCATAGATATCCAGCTATAATCGAAGGATACAGTGATGCTAATTGGATATCTGATATGAAAGACTCAAAGTCTACCAGTGGCTATGTGTTTACACTAGCAGGTGCAGCTATATCATGGAAATCCTCCAAACAGACTGTGATAGCCATATCTACAATGGAATCAGAATTCATTGCATTAGATAAGTGTGCTGAAGAAGCACAATGGCTTCGAAATTTTCTAGAGGATATTCCAAGTTGGCCTAAGCCAGTGCCAACAATTTGCATTCATTATGATAGTCAATCTGCAATTGGAAGGGCACATAACAACATGTATAATGGTAAGTCTAGACATATACGTCGTAGACATAATATCGTTAGACAATTACTCTCTACTGGAGTTATTTCGATTGACTATGTAAAGTCAAAGGATAACAGTGCGGATCCGCTAACCAAAGGGTTAAACAGAGAGTTAGTTGAGAAATCATCGAGGGGAATGAGACTAAAGCCCATTAGATAAATGTTGATTACGAAGGAAAACCCAACCTTGTTGACTGGAGATCCCAAGATCTAGGTTCAATGGGACAACCCACTCGTAAAAGACATAATTGGTTCACTGTGGGGGGGTTACCCTCTAGTCTATTCCTATGGTGAAATAAAACAGTGATGCTCGTATGGATAGAGGTTAAGCAAATGCTTTTAATGATTCTTATGCGTCGGGAATCCGAGCGGAGTATTGCGAGATACTCTTACATAAGAAATCACCTATGTGAGAGAGAAGTGGGGCCGCTTCAAAGGGAATTATATGAGGCACAATTCTTAGAAACTCTTGCAGAACCAGACATATGTTCATGGCCAAAATGAACATAATCATGAGAACTCAGATGTGTTAGGTAAAACATCTGTGTGATATATGTTTTCCATTTACATGAACGGCAGTACAGTTCAATGACATCGCGTCCACTGTCAGCTAGTAAATGAGATATATTTTCACAAGGGAAGGTTCAAAGGTTGAGGCCTACCTATCCTATGCAGGTGTTGAACCGTTGAACTCTTCTAGGTCAAAATAAAATGTTTTATAAAATAACTTTATTTGACGTTTTCGCCAATTTCATTCATGTGGGGGATTGTTGGAAAAATTCTTATGAATAAGCATTTTGAGGCTCAATTTTAAGCATGATCCACTTCGTGTTAGTGGTTGTTATTGAATGATTTGGATACTCCTCCGTGAGTAGTTCGAAATGGTATATTCATATGCTTAAAATGGTGCTTGGGTGAATGAGAAATTGTTGCTCAAAGTTCACCCATTGGTGTTGGAAAATAAAGAAAAATGTGTTTGTCCCACATGGGAAAGCTATAAGAGAGAAAGTGTCTTTATATATGATTACTCACATGTATATGGGTAAGAGTTATAAGGATAGAGGCTCTCTTTACGTGCGCGCGCATGGGGGGTGCAAATCAAAATCTGAACAGACTTGGCTCGTGTGCACCCGCGCGTCCTGCGTACACGAATGCCGGACCAAATTGTGCGGGCTCGGCCCAACCAATTTTTGCTTGTCTCTTTATTTTTCAAAACCTTTGAAGTTCCCTAACAGTTAATTAATTCCATTAATTAATTTGTTACTTCAATCGAAAGGTCCCCCATTAATATGATTAATAGCATACTTATCTTATTTTCCTTCTATAAAAGGCATGCCGAATTTTTGTTTTGATATAGACAAATAATTTACAAATTATCATCCTCGGTTTTTCTTTGTTTTGTTTAGGAAGAGTTCAAACACTTCTTTGGTTCGTTGGTGACGGGTTTTGGTGGTGCCCATAGTCGTTCGTTTTCCGTTGTATCCTGGGAAACAATCGTCTCACGTTCTACTGCATATTCGGTAGGGGACAAATTAG
This sequence comes from Zanthoxylum bungeanum, assembly GCA_019454045.1. Taxonomy (NCBI): domain Eukaryota; kingdom Viridiplantae; phylum Streptophyta; class Magnoliopsida; order Sapindales; family Rutaceae; genus Zanthoxylum; species Zanthoxylum bungeanum. The sequence goes on from SKCR01032297.1 coordinate 159,353, forward strand.
TTTTAAGGATATTGTTGACTTCAACAAGCCTCGGAATAGTGAAGATTTGGGCTGATTTCAGGGTCCGCTCGTGAGGGTCCGTTCATCAACCTCTGCCTCTGCTCGCCAGCCTATGCCTCTGCTCGCCAGCCTCTGCTCTCAGCGTCTGCCTCCGCTCTCAGCGTCAGCCTCTGCTCTCAGCGTCTGCCTCTGCTCTCAGTGTCTGCCTCCGCTCTCAGCGTCTGCCTCTGCTCTCAGGGTCTGCTGCGTGTGTCTGCTCTGTGGGTCTGACGTGAGGGTCTGATTTCAGGGTCTGCCGATAGGGTATGCTGAGCTGTAATTAAGCCTAATTCGGATTTCCTTGTAACTACCAATCATTGTATTTGTAATACTTGTAATACATATGTTGGTTGGCCTCACCTCGGACGACTCTATCTCATTCCTTGAGCAAACTAGTTCAAATAATGAAGAAGGGCACTCGGTCTATTTTCGCTCTTTAATTCAACGGCTAGTATGATCAGCTGACTGCCATATTGGTCTGTTCCAGTGGTTTTTATGTGGACTTGGTGTTCCATTCGTCTTCACGGCCTAAGAAGAACGGGGAAATCATCAACGGTGAATAATTTTAAATTTAATTAGTTTAGATATATATTATTAAAATATTAAAATAAAATATTATTATAGTTCATTCATACTACACCAATGGCTGAAATGAATTTTGTTTTTCAAAACGTGGGCCCTATTTGTTTTGCCATCACTAGTTCCAAAAGCTTTTATAAATTAAAAAAAAAAACAAAACAAAACAAAAGAGAAAGTTATAATATAAAGATAAATGAATCAATGTAAGCAGGGACTCAAAAACTTACAGATTCGAAGCAAATTAGGGATATAGCCAAAAACTCAATTCTGTTTTAAGTACAAAATACTTAATTAGAATAAATGGGAATACAAGGAGATATCTAAACTTATAGATTATGCTGTAAGAGAAAATGGGGACTTCAAGTAGCGATTAGAGTAGGAACCAGAAATAGCATCTGATCTGCCAAGGATTTTGAATTTTTGTTTTGAACAACAAGAATGATATATGCCTTTTTATTTTAGCTTTACCCTTTTATTTTATTTTTTAAAATTTATAACAACAATGTCAAGCTAATGATGAAGGAACAAACTTTAAGTTCGGAGTTTTAAGAGATCTAAAAGACCACAAAAAAGAGATCCCCTTGGAAATTTAAGAGATCACTAAAATATGAGAAATCAAAAAGATAAGGCCTTAAATTTCAATTATTTTCAAAAAAAATTTGAAAACTTAAAAAAGATAAAAATAAAACCAAATTACAGAAACTCAAACATAAAAGCCTAATAAAAATGCCCAACGTAAATTCAACAAAAGAAAATGCTCAAAAGCAAGACCTAACTTTTGAAAGAAAAAAAATATAACCCAAAAAAGAAGACAAAAAAAAAAAATCCTAACTCATAACATAAACACCAAGACCAAATCAAAAATATGTTTAATTAAGTTATAATGAACCTTGAAAAATTGGTAACGATTGAATTCTACTTATTTTGAACATGTTTTAAAAAAATGTTAGAGACTTGAAAATCCTACAATATTGTTGTATATATAATTGGGTACGTCGCTTTATCTCATATCGTACCACAATGCTCCAATTTCAAAGCTCTTTTTAAACTTTCTAAAGCCTTAGACCTCCAATATTAACTTATGATCGGTAATAAAACTTTTCAACGATTCATCTTGTCTTTAATTGTTTGATTGTTCTCAATGATCCGATGAGTATTGGGAAGTACAGGATCCCTTGAAACAGCGATTTAACGTCTTTTGTAGTTGAGAGAAAGTGTCGATGCTTTCTTATTTCAAATTCGATGTTTCCAGATTCGGCTAAGGTTAAAGAAAAAGGCTTGCAAACTGCTTCTCCCTTTTACACCATAAACATGTATCATCATTAAGTATTTTTCAATATGTTGCACAAGGGTGTATTAATTTTTGGGTTAACATGCGACCCGACTCAATCCACACAAGTTTCAAAAAAATTAATGATTTTTCGGGTTAACCCAACCCGATCCGATATATGCGGGTTGGGTCACGGGTTGATATTAAAACTCAACCCGATCCTACCAGACCCTATTAGATTTTTAAATATTTTTCTAAATTTTTTATTATTTTTCTAAATTTTTTATTTTATTTTATTTTTAAAGTTTTTACTATTATTTCATTTGTTTATTACTTTTGTTATCTTGAAATTTTATATATGTGATAATTTTCGGGACATAAAATAACTAGTATTTATATTTCAAAATAATTAAACCATTGAAAAAAATTGGCCGACCCGACGATCCGACACGACCAGACCCGATCAGATTTCACCTCTCAAATTTCGGGGTTCAGGTTTCTTGACCCGCATGACCCGACCCGATCGGATCTCACAAAATTCAAAATTTCGACATGACCCATAAACACCCCTATGTTGCACCGGGTTCCTTTTGCCTTCCGAAACTTCCATGCGCATTGTGAACTTTTTAGGGAATGACATATCAAGAATATCATGAGTCAGAAAGGGATCTGGTTTTTGAAATTACCTATAAGTACACTTAAATAACAATCTTTATATCTAAAAGGCGGTGAATTGGATAATGGTCTAATTATACAGAATCATAATTTTTTTCGATTTTACGCTACTAAGTTAGTAACTTTACCAATTAAGCTTGGAATCAATTTCCCAAATTAATAAATTCAACAATTAATTCCCAAGTGAAAGTTTCTAAACAATATGCATATATAAAGTAAAACTTGCAATAATTAAAGGAGTAAAGGTTAGAGAAAATTGGTATCGTGATTTATAGTGGTTCGTTCATCAATGCCTATGTCCACTCCTTCAAGCTGAGCTTGAAGATTTCTACTATCAAAAGTGATTCTTCACTTTACACCGTGAGTTTTCCATAACTCACTCACAGCTAAAAATTTTTGTGGTTCACTTCAAACCAGGAGTTTTCATAGGTTTACCCCAAACCTTTTCCAACACCAAGTATTTTTCACTTAGGTTCATTCTTTAACCTTTACACAAATTACCCTTTTGAGTATACCCACTCAATCAAGGGATTTCCCAACCAAGTGTTTGAATAATAAGAAGTTTAAAGCACGACTTGAGTACTCGTAAAAGATAAAGAAGATTCAAGTGTGTAAGTTTCTAATCCAAGTATCTCAAGCTCACTAAATATGTATGAAAGTGTAGTGTGTGAGCTTTGATTATGATGAGAGTGTATGATGATGAAGGTTTAAGTTACTCTCAACGTTTTTGCCTTTGAGAAATTATATAAAGGTTAAAGAGAATAACAAAAACGAAATTGGAGCTCAATTTATAGTGAATGTGAAAACTGTTCCAACTCTTTTTCTTGAGATCGGTATGTCGGTCTATAGGGACCGGTAAGCAACTCTCTATCATGCCCCAGTTCCTAGTGAAATTATATGAAGGTTAACCATAATGACCTGCATGGAGTTGCAAATATGAGCTGGATTGCCGGTATCTAACACCCATCCACTCTTTGCATCTAAGGCTAACGAGATGTCAATAATAGAAAAATAAAAAACGTGCTCGAGGGTCTTGTTTTTCCTTTCAGCTTTGGACAATCTTTCTTCCAGTGTATAGATTTCTTGTAGTGTAGACATGCATCACGAGTTACAGTCTTGCAGTTTTGTGCTTCTTGGAGTCTCTCTTTGATATCTTCTTCGTTCCCATTTTGATTTTCTTCGACTTTCTAGAAGTCTTTGAAGAGCTTGCTCCACCATAGAGGTACAAAGTAGGGGTGGTCATCGGATCAGATCTGATTCGTTAATCCGATCAAATAGCGACAACTGGATTTGACGGATTTCGGATCGGATCGGATAAAAACTGATCCAATCTGATCGGTTTTTTTAATTAATTAATATATAAAATGACGTCGTTTTGGGGTACCATAAACGACGTCGTTTTGCATAAGTTAATTAGGGTTCATTATTTTCATTTCGGTGACAGTCTTCATTTCATTCTTCTTCTTCGGTCTTCAGTTCACGAAATACGAATCATTTTATTTCATTTCAGTGTTCACAGCCTTTTGCCGTCGCCGAGACAACTCGAAGAAAGTAAGTTCCCTTTGACCGTCCCTATAAAAATCAATATTAGGGATTTGATTTTGTAATTTCTTGATTCTACTGATATCTATCTCCCTCTTTCTGTTAGAATCTATTTGTATTATTATTATTTTTTTGAATTGTGATGATGGGTTTTTGATGTTTGGTCTTGAAAATTGCATGCAAGTGTTTTGAGGCTATGTGCTTGTTGGGGTTCTTTTTTTTTTCTTTTTTTTTTAATTTGGATTGGTAGTGCTTGCAGGTGGTTGGGGCTTTTGATTTTTCTTGCATGCTGTTACCGTATATCTCATGGACTCAGCGGCCACAATTTACACCTTTATTCCATAAGGACACTCCATGAAACTAAGCTTGTATGTATTACAGTATTAGTGCGAAAACTGTGAAATGAACAACCTTGGCCTGGTAATTGGGGCACCCCCAAGTTTTCTTTCTCTGCACTGCACAAATAAAATATCAAGTAATTACCACTATGAAACTGTATAAACATTACAGAAATTTTAATATCCAAGCCTCAATCATAATTCTTTTCGTATATATTTAAACTTCAGGCTTCCTCCCACCCCTTTCAAATTCCAAGTCCTGTTGTACACCTATAAGAGTATGAAAACCTACCAACCAAGACAATTATTAACAAATATTTAATCATAATTCACTCCAGAAGAAAGCAATAAGAACCACCATAAGATACAACAAACAAGACAATCATTTAACAAACTCAATAAAATACCATTTCATTGTACTAAAAGTGAAATTAATTTTAGTCTTTTTAGAACTGAAAGATCATGAATTGATAAACAAAAGAACATCTAAACTCATTGTCGTGAAAATTTCATGCATTGCATAATGTGAATAAGTGACGTGCCAGACCCTCCAAGCATTTCTTTAGATCTTTAGCAGCGTATGAGTATGCTCCTTCAATAATTCAGCTTGATGAGCACTTGTATGACACCTCAAAACAGTTTGTGAGTCAATATAGTATGTGTCATTATAGCTACTGCTTACATGATCAGCAGGAACCAAAACATCATCAAAGTTCTGTAAGAAGTAGACTTACCATCACAAAATACAGAGAAAAAAATATTACACGCATTCACAAAAAAAATATTACACGTTATGTTGTGCTTGTAGATTCAACTCTGACTGTTTATTTCAATCTTTTATTTTCATTGTAGATGAGTGGGTTTGGAACCTCCCCAAACAGTACTGGGTTGGACTCAGATTCTATTGATGTACAATTAACGGAAATAAGGAAACATAAGAGAAAATGTCCATCAAACTCTGAGAGACCGCTATTGTCGAAAAAATATGATTCACCGCCATCAATCACATCAGTAGCAACAAAAATAAGAAATAGAAGATCTGAAGTGTGGAAAGTTTTCCTCATGTGTGAAGATAATCCGGATAAAGCTGTATGTACATATTGTCAGAAGACTTATGCTTGTAGTTCGAAGGATCGCTCCACAACCAACTTGAAGAGGCATATGGAGACCTGCAAATCATACTTGGCTTATTGTGAAGCAAAAGGTGTTTTGGTTGGGGTTGGTGAAGATGGAGGCACAAGTGGAAATCTCTCCGTCAGAGACGGTCATTTCAATCAAGTAGCGTGTCAGAAAGCTGTTGTGAAGATGATCATTGTTGACGAGCTACCATTTAGCTTTATAGAGAAATAGGGTTTTCGACATTTATGTAGTGTTATCGTCCCTCGTTTTGATGTCCCATCTCGTAGGACTATAACTAGAGATATCCTACAGCTGTATGCTGATGAAAAAGTTATGTTGAAGAGTATTTTCTCTGCGGGTTATCAGAGAGTTAGTTTGACCAACGACATATGGACATCAATTCAAAACATTAATTACATGGTTATCACTGGACATTTTATAGACAGTGATTGGCAGTTGCATCGACGATTCCTTAGCTTTTGTCCAATTAACAATCACAAATGAGACACTATCGGAAGGTTAATAGAGTCTTGTTTATAGCAATGGGGTATTGAGAGATTTTTTACTATAACTGTGGATAACGTCAGTGTCAATGCCGTAGCCATCCAACTATTGGTGAGGAAGATGAGGTCGTGGAGGGGAGATGCATTGGTGCTTAATGGAGAGTATGTGCATATGCGGTGTTGTGCTCACATATTAAACTTAGTTGTGTCTGATGGTCTGAAATAATTGAATGACAGCATTATAGCAATCTGTAATGTTGTTAAGTATGTGAGATCTTCTCCATCAAGATTGGAGGCATTTAAATCAGCGGTAGCACGTGAGAGGATTGAGAGTAAGGGCAGTGTCATCTTAGATGTTCCTACTAGATGGAATTCCACATACTTAATGTTGAATGTTGCATTAGACTTCCAGAAGGCCTTTGATCGAATGATTGATAATAATGGTCATTATGCTCCATATTTTAGAGATGATGAAAATGGGAGCAAAAGGATTAGGCCTCCTAAGGATATGGATTGGGAGAAAGCTCAATATTTTACGGATTTTTTAGAGATTTTTTATAATGCAACGAATATGTTCAGTGCCTCATCTACCGTCACATCTTGTTTCACCTACAATGAGATTCGCAAGATTCATACTAGCTTGAAAAACTTGGCGTGTAATGAACATCCTCTTTTGCGTGAGATGGCCATATCTATGAAGATGAAATTTGATAAATATTGGGAGACCACTGCCAAAATAAATAAATTATTGATTGTCAGTACTATTCTTGATCCACGACGTAAGATGACATTTGCATCTGTTTACTTTGGTATACTTTTTGATAATGATAATGTTAAGATAGATGAAATGAGAAAGTCCACTAGAGATTTATTGAGAAGATTATACGATACGTATAATGATTGATATGGCACAAATGGGTTGTTTGTTGATGGTGATGGATCAAGAGGTGGGGGTGTAACTGGTGTTGGTGAATATGGGTCTAGTGCTGGTAGTATGACACAATCTCAGCCGTTTATTAGACCGCGAGCACAAGATAGAGTGCGTAAGCGTAATACAAACGTGCAACCTGATGATCCGTTTCAGGTTTTTCAGACTAGTCATGTCATTCATCAAGAGGATAGTACTGAGGTTGAAATGTATTTGATGGAACCTTATGAGACTAGTCGTGACCCTAGCTTTAGCGTTCTGATGTGGTGGAAAATAAATGCTAGTAAGTATCCAATTTTGGCTAGGATTGCTCGTGACATTTTTACAATGCCGGTATCGATAGGGGCATCTAAATCGGTATTTAGTACGGGCGGTCGTGTTCTTGATAAATTTCGTAGCTCATTAACTCCCGTTTTGGTCGAGGCTCTTATATGCACTCAAAATTGGATACGGAATAGGCTTACAATTGAAAAAACTAATGAAGTGGAAGCAATGCTATTGGGGGCTGAGTACTACGAAAAGCTTGAGGAAGGTAAAAAAAACTTATCACTTAGTTTTTCAATTTTGAGTTTTTTTACAATGAATATCATAAAATGCAAACTTAGAATAATTTTTTTTGTTTATATTCTATTTGAAGAATATCACAAGTTACAATCTAAATCACAATCGCTGGATCATGTTGTTGGAAACAAAGTTTGAGGATGAGTATCTTGAAGGTACAATTTTGACAATGTAGTTAGATCACTAGATGGATTTATTTCGCTAATCTTTTTGATTGTTTGCATTTCGAATGAATACTTTAAACTTGAAAATGTATTATTAGCATATAGTATTGGTTTGAATGTGATAACTATTATATATGTAGATTGTAACAAACCTTTGCCTTTGCTTTTAGTGAAACATAGTAAGTAATATGACTATGACTTTCTTTTAAATCAATATGAGGTGGCTACATGGCATGGTTCATTAACATGTCAGATCTTGGTGTTTGGTTCATTGTTTAATGGAAACATGCATATTTTGTTCATTGTAGTGTGGAAAATGTTAAACGTAGCTTTATCTGTTGCCTCAAGTTGTGTATTGTAAGAATTAGCATTTAGGTTGTGCACTGTTTATAGTTCTTTTGGCAGAGAAAGCAAACAAGTTTCTTTTGCAGTTAGTTTATTGCATGAGTTGTTGTTTCAATCACATTTTCATAAATTATATGTTCGTTCTTATGCTAAAAAAAGTGTGTGAATCACTGAATTGAAGATCTAGTTAAAGCTTTTGTTTATTTATGCAAAATTTTGATGTTTTGATTGAAATGGAAGCTTGAAATTTGCGTGAGCTTGCCCTGGTGACTGTAATCTAGTGGTGCATTTTGATTTTGAGCAGAATCTGTTTGTTTGTGGCTCAGATTGATTGGACGAGTGATGAACTGCGGTGGTGCTGCTGGTGAATTAGTGATGTTTTTCAGACCAAAAAACCAAGTTTCTAGCTGACAAGAACGGGGACTTCTTGGCATTTGCATTTCGGTAAGTTCGTGATTTGATCTTCCTTAAAAGGTATCATTTTTATGATAATATTTTGTTGGGTTGTTCATTTAATGGAAAATTTGTCTGTAGTTTTTTTGTACATGTTTTGGACCAGGCAGATTATATCATTTGTTAGCTTGCTTGATCTTCAATTTCTTGGTCATAAGTTTCTTATCATTTTCATTTGCTTCATGGCAGGATAGGTTTGTTTGCATCTTGGCAGTAGGATGGATATGAGCACGAAATATTTACAATTATGAACAATTGGGGCTACATGAATCCTATGAACAATTAGTTATTACATTTCCAATTTTCAGTTATTGCTTTTAATTTCATACATGACAAGTAATGTACTAATGTGTTTTTAAGTGTTTTGAATTTTGATTGCTTTGCCTTTATCAAATTCAGTTTCGTTATCAAATCAAATTTATCTGGATCGTTATCAAATTCGGATCGGTAATCAAATTCGGATCCATTATCAAATTCGAACAGTTTACCGAATTCGGATCAGTGTTCGAATCAAACTGATCTAATCCGATAATCAATCGAATCAGATTGGTTTGATCCGATTCGATCCGATTTTTTTCGCATCGGATCAAATCGAGTTTGATAAGACAATCGAATCCATTCGAATCAAATATCTCCATGCTTATCGGATCGGATCGGATTCGAATCCAGTCCGATCCGATCCGGATTCGATAATGCCTAGGGCTAGTACAAAGTGAGATTGTCTTTTTTCAAATCATGCCCCGCTGTGTGTAACATGTTATGAATTTCTTCATAACTAGCTTGCATTGAATGCATATGAAAGTTAAACACAAAGTCAGCGTAAGTACCGGGCAAAGAAGATAGAATCAAATTTTGGCCTAGTCGTTTATCGATCATAATACCCTGTCATTCCAAATATTTGATTTGATCGATCATGTTCAAAACATGAATGATGATTGCTCTTCCATTCTCGAGCGTTGCATGAAATAATTCCTTAGACCTCTGATATATTTCAATTTCTTGATTTGCTTCAAACAACTCATTGAGTGTTCTCATAATGCTCCAAGCATTTGGTTCATCTATATAATGTCAAGTAAATCTAGAATAATTTTAACAAATATTGGATTGAGTTTCACATGGCTCAATCATTCTGACTCCAAGATAAGGCGATTGTTTGTCTCCTACACTAACTAGTTCGATGCTTTTTTCAGTTTATTGGAATCCAAGTATCGCCCTAATGGATTTGCGACAGCCATCTACAATACAACAATTAAACACTAGCAGAATATTTTCATTTCAATATAAAAATACTAATACGATTATAGATTTTAAATCTATTAGTGACATCCCACTACTTTACGTAATTATGTAATCTCCCTTAATGGAAAAATATAAATTTGACAATCAAATTTCATAAAGGGAAGTGGATCCCATGACATTTACTCCAGCCTCACAATAATAATGGTCTTAGCATTCATAAACTCATTAGGTAGACCTCAAATGTCAATCACATCCATGTGACTCCTAAGTTTGGTCATGAATTGTTTCTTATCATCACAATAATGAAGGTATTTGATTAAGACGTGTTCCAGGTGTATACTTGTCAATGTGCACTAATGAGCTTCGTAAGTACACCCTCACAATAATGATGGTATTGGGTGACTACGTCAACTAATCACACTACATCTAATGTTTTACCGCAGCGATCTATGTTTCGACCTTTTATACCCTCACAATAATGACGATATTTGACATAAGTAATAAGAACTTATTCATCTTCATATTAACAATACAGACAATTCAATAATGATATAACATTATTAATACTATTACTTAAAATAAAATAATTATCTAATCATGTAAGATTTATGATAATTAAGTCATTAACTTGCTTATGTCAACAAAAAAAATTAATTTAAAACATGCAATGCATATCTAATATTACTTATGTATAATTAAATTAAAATTAAAGAGGTATAGATTCATTTACATGTAAAACATGCAACATGTGTTGTGTGGTTAAGACCTGCTCTGATACCGCCCTGTTGGGACGGATGTGGGACCCCTAGGGTCGGATCGATGACCTGCACAGTGGAAATAAGTTTAATCCATGAATATAAAATATGAGTGTTTTTTTAAATAATTAATGGAATATAATATTCCATTACGAGCATATAGAAAAAAAATTGAGGATGAATCAGAGTCCGAAAGCTCAAAATAAGAGAAAATCAATTTTTGCGCACCAAGCGCGCACAGCATGCGCACAAGCATGAAACTTGCCCAAGCTGCATGCTTGAGCATGCAACTTGCGCAAGTGCATGCGACATGCGCTGATTATAAATTTTTAAAATTTTTTTTTATTTAAGCTTTCATTAGCTATCTGTTTCAAGAGAGCTGATACAAATTATGTATTTTACTCAATTTATTTACAACCTTCCTTAAATATTTTTAAACACCCAAAATATAATTTTAACTTCAAAACCAACATCAACATATATTAAAGAATAAAATCATATTTTTCAAAATATCAAATATTTTTACACAAAATAAATTTGTTGACGGCGGATTTTGGTCTCAGGGTAATATTGGAATATTACTCCCGAAGAAATCCTCCCTCAATAGTGAATTTGTTTGGTTATGGGGGACCAAAGGCAAATTTAGCAAAAGACAGATAAACACACCAATCAACAAGGAGATTTAACGTGGTTCGGTGGATTTGGATCCGACCTACGTCCACGGACACAAAAAAGATGGTACTTTATTATTCAAAATGCGCTTCTCAGACCGTTCTTTGTGTTTTACAAGTCAGAGCTTGGTGATTCTGATCTCAACTCTACCTTGCTCTCCACTTGTTCCTCTTATTCTCTCTTTTTGTTGTTCTCTCTCTCCCTTCCTCTCTACACTCACTATACCCTCTTATTTATAATGGTGAAGAAATCATATTCCTATTTGTACAAGAATTTCCTAGTTGAAACAATTTCTTTTTCCCATAAGGATTCCTAGTCAAAACTATTCCCTTTTCCCATAAGGATTCCTAATTAAAACTACATTCACTTCTTTTATCCTATTTGGACACTGACTCATTAGTTTTTCCCCATGAAAGTAGGATAACTTATCTTCTGGAGCATATCCCGCCATATTCCCGGTCTTCATGAGGTCGGTCATGATGGTCCTTTGTGCTGAGAATGCTGCTACCGATCTGATAGTGCTCGGTCATCCGAACCAAAGTGGTCGGTTATCGGATCATAAAGTTCTCGGCCACTCACTCATGTGGTCGGGTCGGTATTAATGATCTTTGACCAAGGAGAAAATTACCCTTTTGCCCCTGTCGTGCTGTCTTAAATACCATAGTGCCTAAAAACACCATCAACAAAATTTATTCAAAATACGCACATGGGTAAATTTTGAATCTAAAATATAAATGAAACAAGAATCTCACAATGAAGTAACTTATGAACGATTCTAAGTCACTCAAAGATAGTCAAGTGATTCTAGAGTGGTAGCCATAACTCCAAACTTTTATCTAGAGTCTCAAACTCTAATTTTATATTCATGTCCAACATGAATATTTTTTACTCAATTACAAGTATATTGTATTTATGCTTTCAAAGTATCCATACATAATTTATTAACCTAATTTCAACTTCAAACTATATTATTATGCATCAAATACAAAAACACAGCTTATTAGAGAAGATCAAACGTACCTAATAAGCTTGAACCAAATATCTAATATTCCTTTCCTTGTTGAAAAATATACAGATCTTTCAAAGCTTTTCTAAATACTTATTTAGGCTAATTTTTCTTATGCTTGCTCAATCAAAAACTTGCTCAAGCTTACCTTTTATAGTCAAGCTTATGCAATTTTTAATTAATAAAAATTCGAATCAACTTTTAGGTGGGTTTAATTCAATTTGTCTAAATATGCATCTTAGGTGTAACTAATCAACTTTGTCTACCACTTTGATTTAATCAAATTAAATCTAGACAAAGTTTAACCAATTGATTAGTTCAATATCTATCATTTTGATTTAATCCAATTAAAGCAAGCGAATTACACTTATTATTATATATTTTATAATTACCAAAATATCCTTAAATGGTATAGATATTTATGAAATTACAACAAAGCCCTTGCATGTTTATTTATTTAACTATTAAATAAATTTGGATTAATTCAATTGGGTCAAAGTAAATAATTAATGTTATCCAATAACACTTAATTATTTTAATTGATAATTATAATATCAATATTATCAAACATTATCAGCTACCCAAGTGTTCAACGAGTACACTTCATATTGTGGGACTCTCTAAGTCCAGACACGTTGGTCATATAAGCCTACCTTATATGTACGCAATTCGGTGAAGAACACGAACAATATTTCTAAACCATACAAGTCGAGGTCATCACATATGTTTAACAATCTCTTCATCGTAGGCTATCCGAGTTGTGTTTAGGAAACATAAATTACACCGTCACGTTTATGAGACACACATCTCATATTATCGATATATGCGATCAATCCTAGGTGATTGATTTTGACTAACGTCTTAAAAATCGTGACTTACATGGATACCTTAACCCATTATGGTACACATACTGGCCAAAAAATCTGTCTTGATATGAACTTGATTAATGACGGTATCACTCCACACCCAACGAACATCTAGCGGCCAGACCGTGAAAGGTCTCTGACATATAAGGCATCAAACTGTGGAGAATCACACACAAAATCAATGTTATCATATAGTCAAATGATCACATATCACTACAAGAAATTACAGTTTTAGCGAATGAATTTAGCGATGGAATATTCCGTTTCAAAATTTAACAACGGAATTGAAACAGATAATGAAATTAGGGACGAAATTTAGCGACAAAAAAAGTTTCATCTCTAAATTAGAGACGGAAATAAATTTCCGTCGCTAATTAGAAACGGATTGTTATTTTGTCGCTAATTTCACCTAGAAACGGAATTTTTCCGTCACTAATTAGAAACAGAATGAAAATTCCGTCGCTAATTAGAAACGGAATTAAAATTCTGTAGCTAATTAGAAACGGAATTAAAATTCCGTAGCTAAAGCAAGGATTTTCTAATTAGCTACGGAATTTTAATTTTAATTGGTAATTAGAAACGGAATTGTTCCGTCGCTAATTAGAAATGAAATTAAAATTCCATAGCTAATTAGAAACAAAATTAAAATTCCATAATTAATTTTAAAATTTTCAATCCCCCCAAAAATTTAATCCTTTCGGCGCCACTTTTTTTTAAAAAAATAGAGACGGATTTTCCGTCGCTAATTAGAAACGGAATTATAATTCCATCTCTAATTAGAAACGGAATAAAAATTTCGTAGCTAATTTTAAAATTTTCAATCCCCCCAAATATTTAATCCTTTCGGCGCCACTTTTTTTTAAAAAAAATAGAGACGAATTTTCCGTCGCTAATTAGAAATGGAATTAAAATTCCCTAGCTAATTTATAAAATTTTCAGTCCCTCCAATATTTTCAAAAATTTCCCGCCTTATGAAAATTTCAAATGTCTATAAAATTACAAATCTTCCCGCTTCTCTTATCTTTTCCTCTATATATACACCATAATCTTTTTAAATCTCAACTCCAATACATCATCCAAAATTCTCCTACTCAATTCCATATACCATTAAAATTATATTTTCCTACTTAATTCCATATACCATCAAATTTTTACATACCTCAACTCCCATGATCAATCTCTCATTTTTCTTATCTCTATTTTTAAAATTTCCTAAGAAACAAACACTAATATATATATTTTTTGGTTTAAAGTGGCGTAAATGGATGGTGGTGTGTCGAAGCTTGCGGTGGACATTACGGTGTCTTGTGGAATTGAAGATTTATATATAACATTAAAAAAGTTAATTTTTTAAAATTTTCAACCATTCAAAAATTTTAATTTTTTCCCTTATCTAAAATTTAAAAATTTACTCTCTCTACAATTTATAAATTTCTCACATCTAAATAATTATAAAAGTTCACACCTCTTTAAAATTTTAAAATTTTCGTTTTTAATTTTTTTTTTAAATATATAGCTATGGAATAGCTACGGAAATTATGTCGCTAAATAGCGACGGAAAATTCTGTTTCCATTTAGAGACGGAATAATTTTCGTCGCTAAATAAAAATGGAATTTATGTCGCTAGTTAGCGACGAAAATTATTCCGTCTCTAAATAGAAACAGAATTTTCCGTCACTATTTAGCGACGGAATGATTTCCGTGCTAATTAGGGACCGAATTTTCGTCGCTATATAGAGACGGAATATAATTCCGTCGCTAATTTTAGCGACGGATGAAATATTACCGTCGCTATTTTTTTTGCGACCAACAAAATAGGGACATAATTTTTCCGTCGTTATTCCGTCGCTAGTGGTCAGTTAGCTACGGATTAGCTACAGATTTTTCCGTCGCTATTTGACAATTTTCTTGTAGTGTAGGCTACTTGACTCGAGGAAATTCCTATTGATGGTAGTGTGTATTTCCAACTATTAAGAATCACATGTGAGTCATTCAGTATTCACTCCAACGAATACCCACATGTCTATATGAGCTTCTCTTGCTCATGGTACATTGGGTTAGACCATTGGAACTCCAATTCCAGTATAAGATATGTGCTAGTCTTCTAGGTTATATATCAATTTACTTTAAGAATAGTTTATAATAGTAATATTATTCCAATGTTGGACCACCCAGTATTCAATATTACTTCATGATTATTCTTTTGTCGATGTCATTCTCAGCATATTTATATATCAATTTAATATGTATTATGACATAATAATTACCATTAACAAGGTTTGAAATGAAAATATAATTTTTTATTAATAAATAATAAAATATAATGTACAATAAATTATTTGGATTGACGCTCCAAACACCAAGTCCAACAAAAAGTACTGCTTAATTTTTATAAAAAAAACCTTAATAGTTGTGAGAATACTTTAAGACATAAACAAACCCAATTGTTATGAGCAACCCTCTTCTTAAAGAAAAAACTAGAGTATATTGGCAACTCTCTTCTCAAAGAAATCATTAAAGTAAGTTGTCAAATCTGAAAGACAATTCATGTCAATCAGTTTCAGCATTTGAATTTTAAATTCTTATATTTGTATCAATAAATATTTTTAATTAGGTTTTATGTGCATAAGTAGTATAATAATCCAAAAAAAAATATTTTTTCTTTGATTCCTTGACAGCCTTCTTTCTTGTCTTTTAAAGTTGTGTGCTCTATTCTTTAATACATCATTATTCTTTGTTTGAATATAATAACTCTCATGATTGTCCCCTAGGGGTGTGGCTTGGTGGCAAATGGCTTAGGACTTGGTTGTCAGGCCATGAGTTCGAGTCCATGAGGTGCATTTCTTGTAAGAGTCTGGGACAACCGGAGGCTTTACGTGCTCCGCTTAAGCCCAGATTGAGTGGTTTGACAGCGAGATTTTCAACGTTTCCAAAAAAAAACTCTCATAATAATAATAATAATAATAATAATAATAATAATATGTGAATGTGATTAAATAAACAAAATAAATTATCCTTTAAATAAATTCTGATGTGATACAAAGTACGAGATTTGTTCAAGATTTAGATTTTCAAAGTCCAAGAAAGCCTTGGATTTGCAAGATCCATTACGAAAAATAGTCTTTGTTGAATTATAAGAGAATATCAAGTTCAAGATTCAAGGCCAAGCCCACTAAGACAACTCCGAGATCCAGTTCTAGATAATTCAGGCTTTTCAAAAAGAGGACTCTAAGAGTTGGGCTAAAAAAGTTCAAGATTTTCAAGAGAATACCACTTAGGCAATGGCGGGGGGATTTGCACAGACTTAGTATTTGGGCCATAACTTTCTCATTTGATGTCTGATTATTGTGACTCAAGTTACGTAGAAAATAGAACTCAGAGATCTATAACTTTATAGTTATATCGTAGACAAATTCAGACTCTTTCCAAGTCAAAAAAATAATCGTAATAAGATTAAGGTTTTATGTTTTATGTTTTAAGTTTAATTTATATTATTGTACGGGCCAAATTTGGGCCCAAGGGTAAAATCGACATTTTACCTCGAGACCGACCAATATCAGACCAAGAAGCCTCACGGGCCCAAGCTCATTGTCATCAAGAGGGCCAACGGACGCAATAGATACCAAATCAAGAAACGTCCAGACTCATAAATATCTCACATAACTCGACAGTTTCCAACATCCAACGAACGAGTAATTAAAGGTAATAAATACACACGTTTCCCGAGAATGTGTATATAAGAGAAGAAAGTCTACGAGAAGAGGGGAAAATCGATAGCTCGATCATATTCAACTTCTAACAACTATTAGCTTAGTCATATTCTCTCCAGAGCTCTCAGAACCTCCGACACACTGCCCTCACGGTAGTCAACAGAAGTCAAGGTACGTCAAGCCTCGCTCTTCCATTATTTACAGCTCGTATTCATCACTGACTTGAGCGTCGGAGTGCCCCCGGCACCCACCACACCGGTGGGTAGTCTACTCCCGCTCACTCTACCTTTGTTTTGCAGGATCGCTAGCGCCCCCAACTACAAATTCTCGATTGTGGACCTCGGGCGAAATCCAGCGTCCACAATTTGGCGCCGTCTGTGGGGACTTAGCGATTCATAGCAGACGAAGATCTCTCAGTCTATGATCCCTTCAACACAGCTATACATGGCTTCTAGCAGCGATCAGACATTTGACCCTATGGCCTCTCAATTGGCCACTCTACAAGAACGATTACGAGTCTTAGAGGAGGAAAATTCAGCCATGCGAATCTCCAATATAACCCTCCAGAAGCAACTGGAACAAATCTCTTCAACCTCCCGACAACCTGATATTACAGACCTTCCCGGCAATCCCACAATCCCCACCAATCTCTTGGGGGCATTCAACAATGTGACAAGTGACAATCCGCCATCAGACAACCATCCACCAAATCAAGAAAAAGTCAACATGTCTCCTCAATCGACCAAGCACGGCAAGTTACCTCCACTATGCGCAAGGAAATGCAAGAGTTCAAAGATGCAATTCTCTCTAGCCTACCTGGTGTCAGACTACCAGTGAGAAGAAGCCGAGCCGGCACGATCTCAGATACCCCATTTTTGGACACCATCACTTCCACTGAACTACCAAGGAAGTTCAGTTCTCCAGATATGAAGCTGTATGACGGATCCACAGACCCGAATGATCATATGATCCATTACAAATACAAGATGATGTCGACTGATCTGGCTCATCATCAATGGGAAGCTGGAATGTGTAGAGGATTCGGAGAAACATCATGGCAGGCCCAACCCTCAATTGGTTCCTCAATCTACCTTTCAGGACTATTGGGTCATATCAGGAACTAGCTAATAAATTTGTGGAGCATTTTGCAAGTTCTTGCAAGCTTGAAAAGACCACCAATGACCTTAATGCAATCCAACAACAGAGAGGGGAGTCCTTGCGAAGCTACGTGGCTCGCTTCAATAGAGAGAGGATAACAATCCCAGATCTCTATCAGCCTACTGCAGTGGAAGCATTCAGAAATGGATTACTTTCAGAAAGTGGACTCTACAAAAAGCTCACTAAATTTCGATGCTACACTATGGATCATGCCATGGCCCAGGCACAATTTGAGATTAGATGGGAGGAGGATAAGAGAAACAAGAGAGAAAGAGAGAATTCCACCAGCCATCACAATGAGAGAACTCAAATCCGCCCAAGCGACCCTACAACTGACGTGCTAGCAATGTACTTCAATAAAGTGATACTTGATGTAATTAGTCTATAAAAAATGGGGCTAGATGGCCACCCATTGTCGCCTTGGGGACATCATAGCTTCCCAAATAAGTATTCATTGGTTACTTTAAAAAAAATTATCCTTCATAAAACTCCCACTCGACACTACATGTATTAGGAATTGGAGTGATGATATCCCCTACGACAATACACAATGAAGAAGACTTGGCATGAACATCCCAGTCGACATTACCAGATGGAAGAAGGCTTAGTATCTGATAGAGAGTCCACTCGACACGACAAGGAAGAAGTCTTGGCTAGAAGCTGAGGTTCCACTCCACACGACAAGGAAGAACTCCTAGCTAGGGGCTGAAACACCACTCGACACGACAAGGAACATGTCTTAGTTAGGGGCTAAGGTTCCAGTCGACACGACATGAAGGAAAGATCAGTTATTGGCTGAAGTTTCATACGACATGATAAATAAGTAGGCTGAGTTGCCTAAGGTTCCAATCAACATTACACGGATACACATCATGAGGATGCTACCCCACTCGACACTACATGTATGGGTGATAATATCCTAGTCGACATTACCAGGTATGGCTTGCACTTTTTATAGTTGACATTACAATTTATAGTTTGGGACTTGTTATGGTTGTCCCAGTCGACATTACAACATATAGCTTGGTAATTGTTATTGGTGTCTCAGACGACAATATAATATGTGACTTGACACTTGTTGAGTATCCCACTCGACACTACATGTATGGAGAATTGGTATTAGGATATCCCACTCGACATTACATGTATGGGGTGATAATATCCCAGTCGACATTACCAGACTTGGCAATGATATCCCACTCGACACTACATGAATGAAGACTCAGCATGAGGAAGATGTCTCATTCGACACTACACGTATGAAGCTTATCACTTGTTAAGGATCTCATTCGACACTACACATGTGAAGATTGACACTTGTTAAGAATCTCAGTCGACACTACCATGTGAAGCTTGGCACTCGTTAAAGATCTCATTCGGCACTGCATATATGGTCTTGTAGAATGAGGAATAAAAACCCTCACTAACCTTTATCAGGTCTTGTAGAATGAGGATTGTAGAATGAGGAAAGAAGACCCCCAATGGCTTTGTCAGGTCTTGTAGAATGAGGAATGAGAACCCTCATGGACCTTCATCAGGTTCATTCGACCGTAGTCTCATGGTCTTCAGACGACATGGTCTCAGACTACAAGTCTTGTAGTATAAGGAACTATATCCTCATAGACCTTTGTCAGGTCCTGTAGAATGAGGAATGAGAACCCTCATGGACCTTCATCAGGTTCATTCGACCGTAGTCTCATGGTCTTCAGACGACATGGTCTCAGACTACAAGTCCTGTAATATGAGGAATTATATCCTCATAGACCTTTGTCAGGTCCTGTAGAATGAGGAATGAGAACCATCATGGACCTTCATCAGGTTCATTCGACCGTAGTCTCATGGTCTACAGACGACATGGTCTCAGACTACAAGTCATGTAGTATGAGGAATTATATCCTCATAGACCTTTGTCAGGTCCTGTAGAATGAGGAATGAGAACCCTCATGGACCTTCATCAGGTTCATTCGACCGTAGTCTAATGGTCTTCAGACGACATGGTCTCAGACTACAAGTCCTGTAGAATGAGGAATTATATCCTCATAGACCTTTGTCAGGTCTTGTAGAATGAGGAATGAGAACTCTCATGGACCTTCATCAGGTTCATTCGACCGTAGACTCATGGTCTTCAGACGACATGGTCTCAGACTACAAGTCTTGTAGAATGAGGAATTATACCCTCATTGACCTTTGTCAGGTCTTGAAGAATGAGGAATGAGAACCCTCATTGACCTTCTTCAGGTCTAGTAGGGTGAGAAATAATGACTTTCTTGGACTTTTATCAAGTCCATTCGACAGGTCCACACGACAGTAGTCACATGGACCCTCATCAATAGAATGTGTGATGACCTTCATCAGGTTTAGTAGTATGATAAGGAAAAAGTCTTGGACCTTCGTCAGGTCTGTAGAGTGAAGACTTTCATAGACCTTCATTTGGTCCAAAAGACATTGAAGACTCTCATGGTTCTTCGACCCGTAGTATGGGGATTATCCTGACATTCATCTGGTTCAGTCGACCGGGGACATCCCCCACGGACTCATGTCGAGTCAAATAAACTCCTGAACCCTCAAATGGTTCAGTCGACCGGGGACATTCCCCACGGACTCATGTAAAGTCAAGTTGTAGACATACACATGTCGTATGACTTATATCCTAAACCTCATCTGGTTCAGTCGACCGGGGACATCCCCCATGGACTCATGTAGAGTCAAGTTGTAGACATACACATGTCGTATGACTTATATCCTGAACCTCATCTGGTTTAGTCGACCGGGGACATCCCCCATGGACTCATGTAGAGTCAAGTGTAGACATACACATGTCGTATGACTTACACCCTGAACCTCATCTGGTTCAGTCGACCGGGGCATCCCCCATGGACTCGTGTCGAGTCAAATAAACTTCTGAACCCTCATATGGTTCAGTCGACCGGGGACATCCCCCATGGACTCATGTAGAGTCAAGTTGTAGACATACACATGTCGTATGACTTATATCCTGAACCTCATCTGGTTCAGTCGACCGGGGACATTCACAGATGACTCTTGTCGAGTCAAATGAAGACATGGACTTCCTTCTGTTAATAGACTTGTCGAATGAAATAAACTCTTGAAACCCCATCTGGTTCAGTCGACCGAGGACCTCCCCCACGGACTCATGTAGAGTCAAGTTGTAGACATACACATGTCGTATGACTTATATCCTGAACCTCATCTGGTTCAGTCGACCGGGGACATCCCCCATGGACTCATGTAGAGTCAAGTTGTAGACATACAGATGTCGTATGACTTATATCCTGAACCTCATCTGGTTTAGTCGACCGGGGACATCCCCCATGGACTCATGTAGAGTCAAGTTGTAGACATACACATGTCGTATGACTTACACCCTGAACCTCATCTGGTTCAGTCGACCGGGGCATCCCCCATGGACTCGTGTCGAGTCAAATAAACTTCTGAACCCTCATATGGTTCAGTCGACCGGGGACATCCCCCATGGACTCATGTAGAGTCAAGTTGTAGACATACACATGTCGTATGACTTATATCCTGAACCTCATCTGGTTCAGTCGACCGGGGACATTCACAGATGACTCTTGTCGAGTCAAATGAAGACATGGACTTCCTTCTGTTCATAGACTTGTCGAATGAAATAAACTCCTGAAATCCCATCTGGTTCAGTCGACCGGGGACATCCCCCACGGATTCATATCGAGTCAAGTTGTAGACATACACATGTCGTACGACTTATATCCTGACCTTCATCTGGTTCAATCGATTGGGTACTTCCCCAATGGCTCTTGTAGAGTCAAGTTCATTATCCCGACCATCATCTGGTTCGGTCGACTGGATACTTCCCCAATGGCTCTTGAAGAGTCAAGCTCATAACTTGATATTCGTTTGGCAGCATCAACGCTCGAGTACACCTACATACTATGGCCTCAAGCGACACACGCGTCAAGTACTCTCCAAGTCAAGGACTCATTGACTTAGAGAGTAGGGGACAAACTGTACGGGCCAAATTTGGGCCCAAGGGTAAAATCGATATTTTACCTCGAGACCGACCAATATCAGACCAAGAAGCCTCACGGGCCCAAGCTCATTGTCATCAAGAGGGCCAACGGACGCAATAGATACCAAATCAAGAAACGTCCAGACTCATAAATATCTCACATAACTCGACAGTTTCCAACATCCAACGAACGAGTAATTAAAGGTAATAAATACACACGTTTCCCGAGAGTGTGTATATAAGAGAAGAAAGTCTACGAGAAGAGGGGACAATCGATAGCTCGATCATATTCAACTTCTAACAACTCTCAGCTTAGTCATATTCTCTCCAGAGCTCTCAGAACCTCCGACCCACTGCCCTCACGGTAGTCAACAGAAGTCAAGGTACGTCAAGCCTCGCTCTTCCATTATTTACAGCTCGTATTCATCACTGACTTGAGCGTCGGAGTGCCCCCGGCACCCACCACACCGGTGGGTAGTCTACTCCCGCTCACTCTACCTTTGTTTTGCAGGATCGCTAGCGCCCCCAACTACAAATTCTCGATTGTGGACCTCGGGCGAAATCCAGCGTCCACAATTATAATGTCATGAACTAAACT
Source organism: Zanthoxylum bungeanum (assembly GCA_019454045.1). Taxonomy (NCBI): domain Eukaryota; kingdom Viridiplantae; phylum Streptophyta; class Magnoliopsida; order Sapindales; family Rutaceae; genus Zanthoxylum; species Zanthoxylum bungeanum. Next base: position 181,882 of record SKCR01032297.1, read on the forward strand.
TTAATGTTATGTTAAAGTGCATGTATGAAAATTTAATTCTTATTTTAATATTGAAATTAATTTAGTTAGTTTAATTAGGATTTCATTATGTTAATCTTATTAGGTTTAGTTTAGGATACCTTATTTGGGTAGGTTTAAAATTATCATATTATAAAAATGATCATAAACATTCATTATAACAAGATTATTTATTTATAATAAATTAAAATAAATTTAGTGATGTTTGGCCAAGTTTACGTTTAAGGGTGGATTTCACTTTTTTTATTAAGTGGTGAGCATCTAAAATTAAGATATAAATTAAGAAAAAAAAACAAATAAAATATTAAAATGTCTGAAAATAAATCAAATTAAAATTCCGGACATTACTCAATGTGAATTCGATAATGAGCTATCTTATCTTCCCTGTACGTTTCCATGCTAATTAAAATATCTATTAATATTTCCTTGTGATCCACATATACAAAAATTCCAAAATATTAATTCTAATAAAAAACTTAAAAAGCAATTAACACCATGTATATTGCGATAATGATGTCAATGTAATATTCCTAAAATGTATTATCTTGTTTGCTGATGTGTATAAGAAACTATTCTATTAAAAAACATCAAAGATAATCTAAAAAGTCCATAACGGACGTGGTTTGATGATATATGATTCATGATCTCATTTTGAAGTTTTGAGTTCGAATTCATGAAATGTGTTTCTTGTAAAAGTCAGAGACAGTTAGAGATTTTACTTGTTTCACTTAAGTCCGGAAAAAAGGTGGGTTGGTGGTGAGATTTTCATTAAAAAAAAAAAAAAAAAAAATTCTGAAAACTAAAAAATTTCCATATAATTACACTTCAATGATTGAGATGTGAATCGATTTGTTTCGTTTAAATTAGTACCAATAATGAACCCCAAGTTTCGGTAGACAGAGAAGATATTTTAACAAATAAAATTAAATCAGGTTCAGACAACTCAATCTAACTAACCAAACAGATTCCAACAAATAGGTACCCACAACTATTTAATTAATATCTTTATTCATTGTTCGTGGACATTGTGCTATTTGGTAAATTAGTTCACATTTTTTAAATGGCCAATTTAAATTAATTTAAATTATTTTAAGTTAACTTGAGTGATTGCCTCAGCAACTTGGCCAGTCGAGAACGTAACTTCAGATTACAACATGATAGGATAAGTTAAAAAGGGAAATACACGTCGCATCTCGTCTCATCTCATCTCAAGAGGAGAGAAACCTTTTTACACGTGAATGGCCTGAAGCCTTGTCCAGCTTGTAGGGGTGGGCGCGGTTCGGTTTGGTTCGGTTTTTAGCCATATTTTACGGTTCAGATTTTTTACCTTTCAAACCAAACCAGTAAATAACGGTTTGGTTCGGATTGAAAATTTTTTAAACCAGCAGTTTACGGATTGGTTCGGTTCGGTTTACGGATTATTATATTTAAAACAAATTTTCATCCACTTAAGTGAAGACAAAAAAAAAAATTTATTCTATCCAACAAATAGTACAAAGTGCTAGGGTGTATGTTGTGACTCCAAGAAACACATGCACTCCATAAAAGATTGAAAAATGAGGCACAATTAATTCTTGTATTTTTTAAAAATTACCTCGAATAATGATGCTACCATCATTCTAATTAAGAAACAAATCAAACATCTTACTTTCAAGAATAATGATGCTACCATAAAACAAAATATTTAAGAATAAAAGTATTAACAAATAAATTGAAGAATAAAAATATTAACAAATTAATATATTAACTAAAAATTTAAGAATAAAAATATTAACATACTAATAAAAAGAAAACATATAATAAAATTAAAAGAAAAATATAATTTTTTTTTATAAAAATATATAATTTTTTTAATTATAACGGTTCGGTTCGGTTTAACAGGTGCGGTTCGGATTAGCTCCTGAACCGAACCGTAAACCGTTTGGGGTGGGCCAATCCGAACCGCAAACCGAACCGTTAGAAAAAAACCGTAAATTCGGTCCGGTTTGGTTCGGTTTGCGGTTTGATTCGGTTCGGTCGGTTTTTTTGCCCACCCCTAGCAGCTTGTGTCATATAATGCAATGCTGTGGCGAGTTATTACTGGACTGTCTTTTGAAATTAATTTAGTTATTATTAATTTGACAGTGACAGAAGCCGTTGGTTACATGTACCCTTTGAGCATTTCCAAGTTCCAACACTCATCCTCGTATTTACACACTAAAATTTGATTTCTTTTTTAAGATTTGGGGAGACTTATTTTGGGTCTAATTTAGTAACTTCTGCATTGTTGATTCTTTTCAATATCATCTTTCAATTCTTTTATATGATATAATTTTTTTTTTATAATTTATATGCTATAATATTAATTAGTTGATTTTTATGTTAGTATTAGTTAGGGGTGTGGAAAAATTCCAAAAATCGAAATCGATTATTTTAACATAGATTCTGGTTTCAAAAATTCGAAACTGAAAAATAAGTTTTGGTTCTGATTTTACACTGTAAGTTACCAGAACATACTCATGGAATCGGAAATTATAACCGATTTTGGAATCAAAATTTTCATTTAAATGATTTTACTTACTAATCAAGACATATTTGCTTTCTTAAAACTTGTGTCAAGATTCTCATACTTTGGAGTAAGTTTTTTAACAGATCACACACCTATTAAAGTAAACATAATTCATGTCCTTGAAAATTATTTCAGGTTCCAAATATAACATTCATAAATCAAAGACCACATGACGCAGAACTCACTTGGATGATTAGGCCAAACAAACCCCTCGCAACGGATAGAACCCCAAGCACCGCGAATTTGATTTTGTAAGAACAAAACACTTCTAAGGCCACAAAGAACTTATCTTTGAGAACCCTTAAGATGATTTCTTGTAGTGTTCTGCTAGCACGGAGACACCACTAAGGTTGCCACGCCTTAGATAAGTCGATTACATGAAATAAGGGGAATTCCTCCCTTAAGCAATTTTGGACATAGCCAAGCTTTCAAAGTTGAAGCAATTTTCGAAATTGGTCATTTTTTTTTTCGAAAATTGATGATTCTTTTCATTAATGAAAGAAACCCTAATAGACATAAAATGACCAATACAGGCCTTATACCAGTCTCAAAATACCATTGAAACAGCTACTTGGACCGGGCTAGTATCATACCGGCCTACATATCGGTCTCAATATCGGTCTACTTGGACATTACATAGTTACAGAAACTGATCTAGTTTCATACCGACCCATACTAGTCTCGATATCGGTTAAAATGTGAGTAAAATATAGCTACTAGAACCGAAAAGCAACCATACCGATACCATATCGGACTCTAAACTGGTCAACACTTAGAATTTTTTTGAGAGCTCAAGTGACCTGAAGAGAAAAAAAAAAGTAAAAAATTTCCAAAATTTGGTTGAATTTGGTTGGTTATACTTTATCATTTGGGTGTCCAAGAAGGGTAATTCATCAAAATTTCTATCAAGGCATCAAATTTGCGTCCAAATTTGCATACGTCCGCAATTGTTTGCTTGTTGTGCTAGTTTTTGATTTCTTTATTCCAAGTATTCTAGCTTTAGGTTTTCTTTGAATGGAGTCTACGTACTTGTTAATTCTTACTCGCATTACTCCTTTTGCCCTATATTGGTTTCTTGTTGTTTGTGCTAGCTTGAAAATTACATATTGTTGTGAGCTTCTTTGGTAAGTCATATTCGCATTATATTGAGTGTAAACACGAGTGAAGTGGAGTGATACATATTTGAGTGCAAACACGTGAGCGTGTGAGATTGTGAGGTTATATCATTGTTTTACATATTTGTCATTACTAATCTGTTTGTTTTGAGATGGACAGAGAATTTCAGACCATGGATAGAAATTTTCAAAATAATTTGGTATTCGTCTTTCGCACGAGATGTCGCATCAACACTAGAGCGTGTAGTATGATCATCAACAAAATAGATCCTACCAATTTAGCTAGTACTACACTAGTTGAAAAGTTGGGGTTACCATTGATACCTCTTGATAGACCTTACATGTGGTTGAGTGAATTTGGCGAGGTTGAGGTTCGTCATAGAGTTGTGGTAAGTTTTACTATTGGGGAAAAATATGTTGATGAGGTGGTTTGTGACGTAGTTCCTATGAGTAATACACATATATCATTGGGAAAGCCTTAGTATAAGTTTAACAAGGTGGTTTATGATATGGACAAGAATAGGTATAAAGTCAAGTGTGGTGAAAAAATCATTACTCACGTTCCTTTAACACCTCAGCAGACATACGATGATTTGTATTTTCAGAGAAGTACAAGTAGTGAGAGACATGGTAATGTCAATAAAGTATATTCTGTGGAGCCATCAGAAAATGACATGGGTAATGAGATGGTTGAAGAATTTGTTGTAAATGAGAGTATACGACAACAAGCTGGAGTCATAGCTAAGAGTTTTAATAAGAATGAGATCATTAGCAAGGTTATCGTCAGTGAAATTGGGAAAAAGAGTGTAAACACAACCTTGGAGAAAACACGTGAGAGGAGTGTGATCGAACCTAGTAAGGAAATTAAGGCTAAGGTCGTGAGTGTTTCCAAGGGGAGTGTGGGTAAACTTAAAGGGAAACAAAAGGGAGAGTTAAAAAGAGCTTCTACATGAGTGATAGTGAAATGAGGAAGGCTTACAAGTCTAGCCATATTATTCTATTATTACTTTATAAGGATCACCATGTATATGATGCTAACACTGACCTTTTGCTTCTAGTTTCTATTTCTTCTCTTTTACAGGAATTCAGTGATGAACTGACAGAGGACATTCCCAGTGGGCTTCCACCCATTATAGGTATTCAACACCATATAGTGCCTAAGAATGATGGAACTTGGCATATGTGTGATGACACGAGAGCTATAACAAATATCACAGTAACGTATCGCCATCCTATATCTAGCCCTATTGATTTGTTAGATGTATGGAAGATTGCTTTTAAGACTAAATATAGATTATTTGAGAGGTTAATATTGTTGGTTGGTCTGACAAACGTCCATAGCGTTTCTATGAGATTAAAGAACCATGTGTTGTTTGCATCTATAGAGAAGTTTGTAATGATCTATTTTGATGACATCTTAGTATACAATAAGTCATTAGATGAGCATGTTCTACATTTAAGGCATGTTATTGATATTTTAAGAAGGAAATAATTGTATGCTGATTTTAAAATGAATTTGAAATCGTTGGAGGAATGTTTGCCATTAATAGAGTTTTCCTACTAGTTCTTACTCGCCTTATGAGATTGATTATAATTTTAATTCTTTAACTCCTATGAATTTATTATCTTTGATTATTCTTAAGCTTGGGAGTTTGAATAAAAAAGAAAGGCAGAGTTGGTGAGAATAATGGGTTTCCAGCGCATTGTATTTGAACCCAGAGATTTGGTATGGCTACATTTGCGCAAGAAGAGGTTCACAACACAATGGAGATCTAAGCTACAACCGAGAGGAGATGGTTCATTTCAAGTCTTGGAGCGGACGACCGACAATGCTTACAAACTAGATCTTCCTGGTGTGTATGGTGTGTCAGCAATGTTTAATGTTTCTGATTTGTCTTACTTTGATGCAGATGTAGAATCGAGGTCAAATCATTTTTAAGAGAGAGGGAATGACATGATCAAAGCCACTTATGGAGCATCAAAGGACATGGCCTCAACATAATGGAGCCATTGCAAGTCATACCATATGGACGCACCAGTAATTTGAAAGTCAAATACCTTTTGACGAATCAAGCTGAATTAAGTCCAACACCAAAAATTCGGCCGAGACAAGACTTGTTGGGCTTCAAAACACATCATTGAGTCTATATACATGAAAGCCATGAATTTTGGGGATTTTATGTCAATGAGACAGTTTGGCTATGGCTTTGGAAAACTTGCCACCTTTGTTGGATTTTTGTGATTTTATTGTTTTTCCTTTATTGACTTTTTTGGCAAATTTTTTGATTAAATATTTATTACTTTAGACTTTTATGGTAAATTGTCTAGGTTGTTAAATGACTATTAAGGGCATAGCCTTTAAGTAGTCATTAGTTAGCCATTAAGGATGTTTTGGTCATTTTGCACCCATTAGGGTTTCTTTCATTGTAATATATATTGTAACTTGTCTTCCTTAATGAAATTAATGACTAATTTCGAAAATTGCTTCAACTTTGAAAGCTTGGCTATGTCTAAAATTACTTAAGGGGGATATTCCTCTTATTTCATGCAATTGACTTATCTAAGGCATTGCAACCTTAGTGGTGTCTCTGTGCTAACAGAACACTACAAGGAATCATCTTAAGGGTTCTCAAAGACAAGTTCTTTGTGGGTCTTCTTTGTGGCCTTGGAAGAGTTTTGTTCATTTTTTTCAAAAGTTGATGATTCTTTTCATTAATGAAGATAGGTTACAATATATAGTATAATGAAAAAAACCCTAATGGACGTAAAATGACCAAAATATCTTTAATAGCTAACTAATGGCTACTTAAAGACTATGCCCTTAATAGTCATTTAATAACCTAGAAAACTTTCCAAGAAAGTCAAAAGAAATTAATACTTAATCAACAATTTTGCCAAAAAAATTCAATAAAAGGAAAAAAACAAAATCATAAAAATCCAACAAAGATGACAAGTTTTTCAAAGTCATAACCAAATTGTCTTATTGACATAAAATCTCCAAAATTCGTGGCTTTCATGTATATGTTGGGGTTTTGGTGCGGGCGCCGCGGAAGCTCACGGTTCAGGTGAAATCGTAATTTTAAAACTTTTTAAATTACCGAATAAATTATTCAATATCCAATATGAATAATTCATTCATATTTCACCTAAACATATTTATTTGATATCAAATAACGACATAAATAGTTAAGAAACATCGCGAAACTTTTATGAAAATGTTTTTTCACAAAATGGCATAAAACACGTTTTTGACCGAACCGACCACCCAATGCACATGAGGGCTCCTCAGGACAGCCCCAACAGTACTAGGGTAGTTCATGGGTTGACCGAACAGTGACCAATTCACTGTTTGGGCAGCCGTTACTTGGTTGGCTCAAAAGTCACCCGGTAACGCCATTTTTTACCGTTTTTGCTTATTTCAACTCCGAAATAATTTTCAGCAATTATTCTAACACCCAAAACACATCCAATACATTTATATGACATAATTTTCATCACAATAAACCCAGTTTTTCCAGATCTGATTTTGTAACAAAAATTATCATTTTTTCATGCTTTAAATCCAATTTTCTTAACATTAATCACATTAATCATAACACCAATCCAAGCCACCACCAATGAAGCACCCAAGAAAAATTCTAGGCATTGCAATAGTGGTCATAACACTCTAGAAATAAGAAATTGGATACATTGAACAATTATTACAATAATATCATCCAAATCTATTCCACACATGCACCAAGCCTTCAATTTCATCCTCTAAATCAAAAAGCCCCAAATTCTTAAGAAAAGAAGAAACCCTATAATCTCACTAGATCTTCAAGAAACAAGAAACATGATTTCTAAGCTTAGGGATATTGAAGATTACCTTTAATCTCTTAATTTCCTTAAGCTAATTCTTGATTTTCTTCACTTTTCTTCCTTGAACCATCAAGAAAATTTGGAGGTGTATTTGAAGGATCATATTCGGCCATGGGAGCTTAAAAATGAAAGAGAAAATAAAATTTTCTAACTTAAAAACAAGCTTGACCGACCTAGTGGGGGCATTTTGGCCATTTTTATAATTTAATTTCATTAAATTAAAACCAAGCTTTATGTTAGCAAATCAAATTTGCACACATTAAGCGTAATTAAAACATGCCACATGTATCAATAATAATTAAACATATTGCATAACATTTATGTAATATGGATATTATTTAATTATTCAAATATTTAACATTTAAATATCTAAATAATTAATTAATATAATAATTATTATATATGTATTTTTATTTACATTAAATAACAAATACATATATTAATGGCATGTGTCAAAGTCTCATTTGAAAATTAATTATTATGTATCTAATCAAATTATGTATCAAATACAAATACACAATAATTACGATTGACCAAAAAATGCCCTAACGTATGTGTTTTCGTTTAACCGTTTAAACGATTCGAATTAACTCATTTAATCCGATGAAGTATTATGAATAATCTGTATTATTCATAACATGTTGCCCAAGTGCTCAACGAGTACACTTCATATTGTGGGACTCTGTAAGTTTAGGTTTATCTGTCACGAAATTCAATTTCGTGTCCATAATTCACCCACTCATGAATTATGACGACCACAGATAATCTTGCTAAACTATGCAAGTCAAGGTCATTGCATACGTATAATCCCTCCGTCACAGGCTATCCATATTATACTTGGGATATAGATAAGAACGTCAAATCCTTATGGTATAATATAGTCGACTTTCAAATTTATGATCTCTAAATAACACACAGAACTCGCTTCCGAAGTTATACCACAGCCATGGATTTACTAGATCGCAAACATGTGTAGGATACCTATGCCCTGTACACATAACTGATGGATTCTACCTTGATACGCACTGGATATCATGAGCATCAGTCCACACCCATTGAAAAGGCAGAGGTCTGATCTAAATAGATCAGTGACGTGACTGCCATCAAAGTGTGGAGGATAACTCATAAATCCACTGTGGTATCTCAAGTCGAAGGACCACTATGCTCACTTAACTCGAGAAGATTCCTATTGACGTTGATGTACCATCTATTAGGAAATCTTCAGTGAGTCGTTCAGTTTTATCAAATAAACATCTACATGTCTATATGAGTCTCCCGAGACTCATGGTTCATTGGGATAAACCATCGGACCAAGTCACGATATACGATATATACTGGTCTCAGCGGATTTTACTAACCGACCCGTGTTAGCAAATCTTGACCATGAACTTTATTTAAGGATATACAACTTATAGTGACGCTTCCCAATGTCAATTACAAACTACGTTGTAACTGCGCACTACATTGTAAATCCTAGGGTGTTTGTCTAATATACACGTATCATTAAATCATACTTAGTTTCAATCTAATCATAATTAGATATCTAATCGTAATTAGATTGAATATGTATATAAAAGACAAGAGGTGCTACCATTAAATAAGTAATATTATGGAAAAAAGGAATTATTCGTATTCATGAATCAGACATAAATACGATCCGGATTGGCACTCCGAGGACCATACTCTAACAGTATATAGGCCAAATGATATGTTTTGAAACTCAATAAGTCTTGTCTTGGCCGAATATTTGGTGTTGGAGTTAATTCGGCTTGATTCGTTAAAACTGCTTCTACGTTGGGCTTGCGTCATTCTCATTTATTTCATTCTGGTTCTTTAGGTTTGAATGTTATCCTCTGGATAATGTCATCCTCCCCCTCTTGAAATGGATTTGTCCTCGAATACGAACCCGAATCATAGATAGTTATCACAAAATCAATTGGATGATGATCTTGGAACATAAAAGAATCATACTTGACCACTTGTACCTGCGATGGGAAAACATAAACAATAAAGAAAATGTTATGGAAAAGCTTCACTACCACATCCATTTTCTTTTCACCAGCTCTCACAGCTTCATCATCACTCAAGGCCACTATCTCAACCATACTTGCAAAGACCTCATACACATGCTCAACTTCATTCTATTTTTCAACCTCAAAGCACACTACCTCACCAGTGTTTACTCCATCAATGCTCACGGTCTCACGAGCACTTCCACTCACCATGTCACTTACAACACAATTCACAACCCTCAAGGCCTCACAAGTGTTTTTATTCGCTATGCACTCAAAATCATAAGTGTTTACACTCATATCACTCATGGCTTCACAAGTGTTTTCACTCAACATCACAAGTGATTATCACTTCATTACACACAGTTTCAATAGCTTTTGGTTGTTGAGTACTCTCTTCATTCACTGCATATTCAGTTACCTTCCAAGTCTTTTTCCATTTCTCATAAAATCTTCTATAATCACTCATGATAGCTTGACAATCATATTTGAAAATATTCATTTAATTACTTTCAAATCTTACCTTTACCTATTGGTTTTTTTTTGGGACACAAATTGCAAGGACTCAATTCAAAGAAAACCTAAAACTAGAATACTTGTAATAAGGAAATCAAAAACTAGCACAACAAGCAAACAAACATGCAAACAATTGCGAACGTATGCAAATTCGGACGAAAATTTGGTGCCTCAATAGAAATTTTGATGAATTACCCTTCAAGGACACCCAAATGATAATATAGAATTAACCAGATTCAAACAAAATTTTGAACTTTTTTACTCTTCCTTCTTTTTTTATTTTTTTTTGCTCTTCAAATCACTTGAGCTCTTAAAAAAATTTCTAAGTGTTGACCGGTTTGGAGTCCGGTATGGTACCAATATGGTTGCTTGCCGATTCCAGTAGCTATATTTTACTCATAGGTTAACTGATATGGAGATCGGAATGTAGGACGATATAGACTAGCCTGGTTCCAATAGCTATGTAATCTCCAGGTAGACCGATATGGAGATCGGTATGTAGCTGATATAATACTAGCCCGGTTCTAGTAGCTGTTTCAATGGTATTTTGAGACCGGTATAATGCCGGTATGGGACCGGTATGCCGGTCACCGAAAAATCAGAAAGGCAAAAATACTTAATTCGCATGTTCACTGCATGTGAGTTCGTGCTGCATTCGGCAACACGTTCGAACGGTGAACAGATTGCGGGCGTTCGTGTAGCGTTTGGAAACGCGTTCGAACGACCATCGATATTTCGATTTCACTGTTAGCCTCAACCCAAAATTCACGCAAGGCCCACCAAAGCCCAATCCAAATAATTAAAACATTTAAAACACATGTCACAAATTAAATCAAATCCAATTAAAATCAAAATAATATCCTTCCTAATCAAATTAAATTAAAACAAATCAAATCAAATCAAATCAAATCAAATCAATCAAATCAAATCAAATCAAATCCCCCTTCCTAAATTAAATAAATCACATTCCAAATTAAATAAAATAAATCCAATCTAAATAAATCACCTCTCAAAATAAATATATTCCCCACCAAAAATACAAATTTATTTCCCTTTTTTTAAACTAATTAAATACATCCCTATTTGCTTGATTTTCTTCCAAACATAGAAAAATCACATGCATAACCCTAGCCCTAATTCACAACTATAAAAACATAACTTAATGCAAACCCTAGCTCTCTCACTCCTCACGGCTTACACACAAACTGCTCACAAAATAAACCCTAACACTACACCCTCTAGCCTCAGACCTTCCCTCACTATTCTCTCTTCTCCATTGACGGCCCCCACGAAGAAAACAAAAGAAAGAAACCCTTCTCACTAACTCGGTAGCCACCAAGAAAAACAACACTCTCTTCTTTCTCATTGAAAACGCAAAACAACCTATGCCTTCACAAAAACACTCACAAAGCCACTCCCTCACGTCTCTCCCTTCACAGACAATACACAACTCACATGAACCCACCATAAAGAAAACCCTAAATTCATTCTCTCTCACTGGAACGCACACAGCATCAACAAGCAATAAACGCACAGACCTCAAATACGGTAATTCTCTATTGGCCATGAATCAATAAGAACCCTAGCCTCCTCTCTCTCTCTAACCGACGTGAATCACCAAACATAAACCCTTCTCATAACCCTTCACAAGTAACTGCCCCTCACACAGAAAAACCCTCTCAACTCACAACCGACAACCCTTACAGCCACTGCATGCATCGACCAAATAATAACCATTCAATAATCGACTGAACAAACAAACAAAAACCATAATTCCCTCAACCGACAAAGCCCCCTCACACCTCACTCTGCACATTCGCCAAAAACAAAAACCATAAAACCCTTAAGTAGCCAACACGTAAATCCTAGCAGCCCTCGTGCCCCTCTCCACCATGACAAAACACTAACATGAAGACAACACACTCGACCAGCTCACTCACAAAGGCTCCCACATCGACCATAAACGCCGTTCAGCAGCCCGTGCAGACGTGAAAACAGTCCCCTGAAACAGCCCCTCAATTACCAAAACAACAGCCCATGAAACCCCCATCAAGCCACCGAAAACAGCCACCCAAAAAACCTCATGCATTATCGCAAGAAAACTGCAACAAAAACAGTCCCTAAACCCCATAAAATAGTGCCAAAACAGAGACAGAAATAGCAGCGAAACCGAATCGGAAAGCGGAAAAAACAGTGAGCAAAAACAGCAGCAAAACCGAATCGGAAAGCGGAAAAAATAGTGAGCAAAACGGCAGTGAAACCGAACCAGCGAACCGGAAAATTTACGGAGCGCTAACCCTTCTGACGGCCGCGTAACGCACTTCCAAGAGGCAACTTAAAAGGTAAGACCTGAGGGCCCCTTTTTTTATTATTTATCTTTTCAGTTATTCTTTGTCGATCATTCACATGCATCGTTGTGTTTTATGTATGGTTTCATTTGTGTTGGGTTGATGATTGAGTGTTATCCCTTGCGGTATATTGGATGGAAACCCATACATAAATTCCATAGCTGAATCTGAATGGATGGTAGTACGGTCTGTACTTGGGATACAACTCTACGTACCGCTTGAGGAACTTTCAAGCACGTGTTTCATTTTGGTATTTTATTTCGTGTTTGTTGTTCCGCTATTTATTTTCTATGTGTTGTTTCTTTCTTTATGTATTGTTAATCTAATGCGCATGGGCTAACTAGGGTGGATTAAAGGTCATCTATTCAAGGGAAATGCCTAAAGGCTACCTTTACCACGATGTTTTGCCGCGCCGGATGAAGTGCACTTGATTGAATGTGAAATGTGTTCAATCGGGCATACGAGGTCCTATATTATATATTTGTTTATTCACGTATGGGTTTGCGTCGTTTCAGATACCATTTTGGTAATCTCGTTCAAACACGTTTCCAAACGCTACACGAACATATACATTCTGCCTCATTCCGTTCGAACGCATTTACGAATGCTACTCGAACACGCATCTATTTTGTTTTATCATGCATCAAGTTTTACCCTGTTCGAACGCATTTACGAACGCTACTCGAACGCGCATCTATTTTGTTTTATCATGCATCAGGCCTTGTCCCGTTCGAACGCGTTTCCGAACGCTATAAGAACGCGAACATTCTGATTACCGTTCGAATGCGTTTCAAACGCGACACGAATGCACATACAGTGCACAGACTTTTTTTCGTCACATTTCATGCATGTTTGCTTCTTTGGTCATTTCTTTTGCACTACATGATTAATCATATCATTTCATTATTTACACTTAGACAATTATCATCTATTTATATTTTCGCATTTATCTACTTAACGTGTTCATGAGATTGTGTGCTTGCCTTTATTTCACTTACTTCTATGCATGCAAACTTAGATATAGGTTATTCTTGCATATGTATGTTGTGTAGACTTGGTTATATTATTGCGCGAATCCGTTCATTATAAGTGGTATAAGTAAGGGACCATTCCAAACCCAACGGTTTGAGGTCTTCCCTTGCGAGGGGTGAGTGCGGCCTTAAACCATTTCCCAATTCACACTGGGTGGCAACTCCATTTTATTTCTCCGGTTTAGTCCCCCGCGGGCTACTCCGTACTCTCGACCAGGCCGTGAGCCTGGAACAGCGTCGCCGATTTCTGTGTCCTATACATACCACATAGAGATGCAGGTACATGCAGGAACAAGCGGAGGACCTGGTAAGGAATGGTTACCTGAAGGAGTGCATAGACCATGAGGCTATAAGGATCTGGCAGCGAATGGAGCAGGGGTCGATGTTCACAATAGCAGGAGGAATGACGTTGTTCAGAGATTCTAACTGATCAAGAAAGAACTACTACCGGACCAAGGGCCCAGAGATACTGACTACGAAGAGAACCCTGAGGATCCAAAAGGCCAGACCAGTGCCCATAATGTTCACCGAGGAAGACGCCCAGGGGGTGAGCTACCCTCATGATGATTCAGTAATAATCAAGGCCAATATTGGCAGGGCCGAGGTGGATAGAATATTGGTGGATCCTGAGAGTGCGGTGGATATCATTTCCATGAAGGCCTTGAATGATTTGAGCATGGAGTTCACTACCTTGAACCACGACGCAACACCACTATATGGATTTAGGGGAGCAACGGTTGTACCATTAGGTCGGGTACAATTAACAATGACCATTGGGACTGTTGGGGTTGGTGCTCAGAGCGCCAATTCCCGGTTGTATTTCTTTTGAATACTTCTGTAAAATATTATTATTATGAATAATATATGCAGTTTCTATAATATAATATATCTTTTTATATGGCAAAGACGTAATGACCTTATGATGATTAGTCATGGTACTGCTGCAAAAGCGTCGCAACTGACATTGAGTAGTATCATGACATTGTCATTCTCAGACAGTTCCTGGTCAAGGTTTACACTACTTGGTCAGTATAGTAAACCCGTTGAGACCGGTATATGTCGTATACTGGAATATATGATTCCAATGGTTTCTCAATGAACCATTAGTCTTGGAGACTGGTATAGACGTATGGGTGTTTATAATGGATAAACACTGAACGAATCACCGAATATTCTTAATGGATGGTACACCAACGTCAATAAGAATCTTCTCGGGTTGAGTAGCACTTGTCATTCTTAGACTTGAGATGCCATTGTGGGCACATGAGACATCTTCTACACTTAGATGGCAGTCACGTCACCGATCTATTTAGATCAGACCTCCGCCTGTTCGTTGGGTGTAGATAGATCCTCAGGGTGTCCTATGTGTATCAAGATAGGATCCGTCAGTTCTGTGTACTAGAGCATAGGTAGTCCATATGATTAGCAATCAGATAAAACCATGAGCCCGTGGTAAAGTTTAGAAGCTAGTTCTAAACATTCTTTTTGAGATTGCTAATAGAATAGTCGACTGGATAATCCCCATAGAGATTTGACGTTTACATCTATATCTCTGGGATTTATCCGGATACCTGTGACGGAGGAATTATACATTTTCCATGACCTCGACCTGTATGATTCAGCGAGATTATCCGTGATCGTCATAATTTACGGGTGGATAAATTATGGACACGAAATTGGATTTCGTGACGGATATACCTGAATCTAGAGAGTCTCAATAATGAAATATACTCGTAGAGCACTAGAGCAACATTTATAAATAATATTGATTATTTATAAAGTCGTTTAAAGGTTAAACGTAAAATACATGCTAAAGGGACCCGATAATCATTTGCTTAATTATTGTGTATTTACATTTAATACTTGATTAATTTAAATACACATTAATTAATAGTCAAATTGAGATATTTGACTAATATCCTAAATGAATATATGTATTTGATATTTAATGTAAATATAATACATATATTTAATATATTTATATTTAATTAATTAATTATTTAATTGTTAAATTAATTGAAATATAAATATCTTAACATTTGGATATTTGGATTAAATGATTTAGTTGCCTTTTTTGACTTAATTAAAATATCTATAAAGTGTTATTAGATATTTAAATCAAGTTGATCAAATTTTTGTCAAATGAAATTGAAATTAAAATTGTTATATATATGCTTGTGAAATTCGGCCAAAGGCCATTTGGTGAGCAAGTATATATTGTTTTTCATTTCAATTCATTTCTAACCTAATACACTTTAAACAAAAACTCCATTAAAAGAAATAAGAGAAGCTAGAGAGGAAGAAAAGGAAAAACCAAAGAAAAAGTTTGGATTTAGTAAGTTTTTTTAACTTGCTATTAGAAAGGAAAATATTCCTTAAGATCTAGGCTACATCTTGTGATTTTCTTATGTTATTATTTTCTTTATCCTTTGTGTTTTTGGTGAATGGAAGTTTGGTAAAAGTGTTGAGCATGTATAATGATGGAAGCTTGTGACTAGTGTAGTTATAAGTATTCTTTTATGGTTTTGGAAACTTTGTTGCTAATCTAGAGTTGTTGACCCACTCTTAAATGACCTATATTTTATCTTGAGTTGTTTCATTGTGTTGAGACTTTGGTTGGATGAAAGAAACATGATTGAAGTACTTGATTTAACCAATTTGGTCTAATTTGTTCAATTTGAAGAATTTGAAAAATTAGGGTTTAAGACCTTGTCCAAATTTGGGGCTTTTCATTTATGTTGTGTATAAGGATGTGTATATGATGCATATAAATTTTCATGTTGATTGGATTACATCTTGATGTGTTTTGAAGCATGAAATCACAAAATGCACAAACCCCCCCCCCCCCCCTTGGAGGCTCTCGGCCAAATGAGCAAAAATGGGATTTTTGGTTGCTCTTGGTGTTTTGATGTTTTGAACATGCTAAGTTCATCTTAGAAATGATTTAGAATCATCCAAAATTGATTTGATCAATTTCGGACTAAAATAAACAAAATACCAAGTGTAAGGGCAATTCGGTAAATTCACTTAAATTTGATTTATTGAATTTTAATTCATAGTTTGATTATTGGATAATTAAATAAATATGTTTATTTAATTAATCCGAGAAAAATTTTTGAAATCGGAAAATTTGATTTTCCACCGCTTCCGCTGCGTTACCGGATTTAGCCCTTAAAACTCCTACAGGGACAACCCTCCATACTCGGATCATCATGAAGGATTTCACCATAGTGGACTGCCTTAGTAGCTATCAGGTGATTTTGGGAAGGATCTTCATGATGAATTCGAGGGCAGTAATGTCAAGTTACTACCTGAAGCTGAAATTCCCGACCGGAGAAGAAGTCAGAGTAGTTTATGGAAGCCAGAAGGCGGCAATGAGTTGTTTTGCTGCCGTTTTGAGGGAGACTATCTACATTGAGGAAGTAAGGACGAAGTGGAAAGAAATAAATGAGGAAGCAACTAAAGTAGAGACAGCCGACCCCGACCCGATGACCCTGCTCTACTAGGGGATGGGGAGGAACTGGAACCTGTAGAGTTTTTTGGTCCTGGGAGGATGATAAGGGTTGGGGTCGGACTGGAACCAAATTTGAGGAGGCAGCTGTTGGATTTTTTAAATAAGTACGAAGATGTATTTTCATGGGATAACAAGGATATGCCCGGGATTGATCCCAGAATCATCAGTCATCATCTGGCGATAGATCGAGCCCATAAACCTATATAGTAGAAAAAAAAAAATTCAACCAGGAGCGATACAAAGTGATCCAGACAGAGGTCGAAAGGTTAATAAAGGCCGGGTTTATCGAGGAGATTAAGTACCCAGAGTGGGTATCGAACGTGGTCTTGGTGAAGAAAACTAGTGGAGAGTGGAGAATCTGCATGGATTTATCCGATTTTAACAAGGCTTGCCCGAAAGACAACTTCCTACTCCCAAAGGTAGATCAGCTGGTTGACTCAACGACATGTCATGGGTTACTCAGCTCTATGGACGCCTTCTTGACGTACAACCAAGTCAGAATGCATCCTAAGGATAAGGAGAAGACAACCTTCATCACTGACCAAGGGTTGTATTGTTACAAAGTAATGCCATTTGGACTAAGGAATGTCAGGGCCACATATTAGAGGTTGGTGAACAAGGTCTTCAAACCACTCATTGGCGGGACGATGCAAGTATGTGTTGACGACATGATCACAATGACTGTCAAACTCGGTGACCATCTGGGTGACCTCAGAGAGACATTTGAGCTCTTGAGAAAGCACAATATGAGGTTGAATCTGGATAAATGTGCTTCTGGGATGTCTTCAGGAAAATTATTAGGATACATGGTCAGTGCAAGGGGTATTGAAGCAAATCCTCATAAAATCAAGGAAATGTTAGATCTGAAACTTCCCTGGATAGTGAAAGAGGTGCAAAGTTTAAGTGGTCGGGTGGCGGCGCTTAACCGGTTCATTTCTTAGGCTACCGAAAAATGTCATACCTTTTACCAATTAATCAAGAAGGCTAAAAAGGAAGTTAACTGGATGAGCGAGTGAGAGGATGTGTTCCAATAGCTCAAAGAATACATGACCCGAACCCCACTTCTGGCTAAGCCAATTCCGGGTGAGATGTTATACTTCTACCTAGTTGTTTCTGAATATGATGTAAGCTCAATATTAGTACAGGAAATAGACAAAATCGAGAGACCGATGTACTACACTAGCAAGGCCTTGTTGGATGAGGAAACTCAATACTTGGCCCACGAACTGGTGGCTCTGTCCTTGGTCACTGAACTTAGGAAGTTACGCCCTTATTTCCAGACTCACCCTACCGGGGTGTGCATCGACCACCTGATGAGGCAGATATTGCATAAACCCGTGACCTCGGGTTGCCTTGTGAAATGGTCTGTAGAGCTCAGTGAGTATGACATATCTTATCTATCTAGAGATCGTAATGACAACGCATCGGGTGTAATATTTTGAAGAGGGGTAAAATGAAGAACTTATCAGACACCACCTCGACCTAATAGAGGAAAAAAAAAGAGGTCATCACTCAAGATGGCAGTATCTCAGCAAATGATGGCTCACTTATACAACAAGAGGGTTCAGGTGTGAGATTTTCGCCCCAGAGATTTGGTCCTAAGAAAGGTGAACCTGAATACGAGAAGACCCGATGAGGGCTCTTTGGGAGCCAAATCGGAAGGGCCGTACAGAATTGTTGAAATCGTCAGGTCGGGTACCTATCACTTGGAACAGTTGGACATTACCCGGCTAAGAAGCCTTGGAATGCAGAGATAGTAAGGAGATATTACTAATAAAGCCTCTCTTAGAATGACCCTCAAAGAGTTGTAGGATGAGCGGTAGATCCCAAGAATATGAATAAGCTTTTCCCTTTTTAAATAAAAATTTGTTCACCTATGCTTTTATGTTATTTGGATGGGAAAGATGTGTCCAATATTCTTGGGAAATACTTGTGATCCGGACTCATCAATGGGTGAAGGACATGTGGGAAAGGCGTGAAACCTGTGGCACACTAATCCCATGTGTCATTATCAAACCCCAGGGATAGAACATCGACACCCAATGACTTGCAACTTTGAGGGATATAACATGGAGAACTGTGTGGAGTTTGGCACCTCAGGTATCCATAGCATGCTCGTGAAATAGTCGACGTGGCATTCGGTGCCCTAAGGTAATCATAACATGTATGGATTAAAAACAGCTGTGGTACTACGATACCTCTGGGTTTGCATAGCATGTGGATGGATAATTCCCCCACGGCATTTGCTACCCAGTGTTGGAGGTGTATAACACAGGGAAGGCCCATGGGTCTTCGTGGGGTTTGTAGCCTCGGGATATGCCTAGTACGGGAAATGGAAATGCCTCAGTGGAACTGGCCATCTCACTTCAGACTTGTCAAACATATCATAGGGAAGGTAGGAAGGCCTTCGTGGAGTTTGCGGGACTAGAATTTTTTCCTAATATAAGTACATTTCTTATACCATTGGTCACCCCTCCGGTCTGTAGCTCGGGGTTGGGTATGTACCACCGAGGCCTTATTATGTTTATTGATATGGGGTCAGAGTTTCTCCCATATGGCTATGTTCGAGTGGCACAATGAGGGAACATTCCCTTGTGGCCAAGTTATTGCATCGGCTCGAGGTCAGGTATGTCCCACAGAGGCCTTATCATGTTTATTGGCATGGGTTCAGAGTTTCTCCCCCATGGTCAAGCTCGATTGGTACAAGGAGGGAACATTCTCTTGTGACCAAGTTATTATATCAGCTCGGGGTCATGTATGTCACACTTAAAGGGAACATTCCCTTATGGCCAAGTTATTATATCAGCTCGGGGTCGGGTATGTCCTACCGAGGCCTTATTGTGTTTATTGGCATGAGGTCGGAGTTTATCCCTCATAACCAAGTTTTGAATGGCACAAGAAGGGAACATTCCCTTATGGCCAAGTTATTATATCAGTTCGGGGTCGGGTATGTCCCACTGAGGCCTTATTGTGTTTATTGGCATGAGATTAGAGTTTCTCCCCAATGGCTAAATTTTAAATGGAAAAAGTAGGGAACATTCCCTTGTGGCCAAGTTATTTTATCGGCTCGGGGTCATTTATGTCCCACTGAGGCTTTATTATGTTTATTGGTATGAGGTCGAAGTTTCTCCCCCATGGCCAAGTTTTGAATGGCACAAGGAGAGAATATTCCATTGTGTCCAAGTTATTATATCGGCTGGGTCGGGTATGTCCCACCGAGGCCTTATTGTGTTAATTGGCATGGGGTCAGAGTTTCTCCACATGGCAAAGTTTTGAATGGAACAAGGAGAGAACATTCCCTTGTGGCCAGGTTATTGTGATGGCTCGGGGTCGGGCATGTCTCACCGAGGCCTTATTATGTTTATTGACATGTGTTAGTGTTTCTCCTATATGGCCAAGTTTTGAATGCCACAAGGAGGAAATATTCCCTTGTGGCCAAGTTATTATATTAGCTCGGGGTCGAGTCTGTCCCACCGAGGCTTTATTGTGTTTATTGGCATGAGGTTGGAGTTTATCCCCAATGGCCAAGTGTTGAATGACATAAGGAGGGAACATTCCCTTGGGGTTAAGTTATTGTATCGGCTCGGGGTCGGGTTATGTCTCACCGAGGCCTTGTCATGCTTGTTGGTATGGATGTGGAAGGTGGTTAGGTAGAAGTGTAGGGAATTTATGGCGAAAATCCGATAACGTAGCGGAATCGTGCGAAATCAAAATTTTCCGATTTCAAAATTTTTCTTGGATCAATTAAATAAACTTATTTATTTAATTAACCAACTATTAAATTATGAAAAATTACACAAAAAATCAAATTTCTTGGTAATTACCGAATTGCCCCACAACTTTGCAAATTGATCATTTTAGTCCTAAAATTGTCAAATATAATTTTGGATGATCCTAAATAATTTCTAAAATGATTTCCAACATTTCCAACACATCAAAATCAGATTGCAATAAAATCCCCAATTTTTGTCTAATTGCCGAACAACCCTAATATTTTCCAGTTTTTGCAATTTGGTCATTTTATGTTCAAAACATGCCAAGATCAAATCCAATCTACTCAAAAATTAATATGCATCATATACACACCATAATACATCACATATATGAAAATCCTCAAATTTGGAAAGGGTTAAGAACCCTAATTTAATAATTGATTCAAATTGACAAATCTTACCAAATCAATTAAATCCATCACTTTAATTCAATCTAAACCACACCAATCAAGTCTCACCATCATGAAACAACTCAAGAATAATTATAGGTCATCAATGAGTGGCTTAGAAACTCTAGAATGGCAACATGATTATCAATTAATCAAAAGTAAGCCATTGAAACCATTTTAAGCTCACTTATAAACCATACATGCACACATCTTTCAAACAAGTTCACAACCAATTAAAAAAAAAAAAACTATAAGTGTAGAGACAACATCCTAGCAACACATATTGAAGCTAAGCATGTTAGAAATATTTTCTATGTTGAAGGCTTTAAAGAAAAACTTACAAAATCGATAATTTTCCAAGCTTTTTTCCTTTTCTCTCAACTCTTTTGTGTTTGTTTTTGTAACTTATGAACCCTTAACCTAATAAAAAGAAACAAAACAATGTATACCTCCACCAATTAAGCCTTGGCCGAATTTGGTCTAGGAAAATATCTAGATATTTAATTTTTATTTCATTTAATTTACTTTATCAACTTGTATTTTGAATCATTACACCTTTAATGAATTTCAATAAGTCAACAAAAGCAACTCAAGGCATTTCCAATAAATATCAAAACTAAAGATATTTATATTTTTAATTAATTTAATTATTTAATAATTAAATAATTAAATAATTATTTAAATACAAATATTTTAAATATATGTATTATATTTACTTTAAATATCCAAATACATATATATTTATGATATATGTCAAATATCACAATTTGACATTTAATTAATGTGTATTTAATATAATCTATCATTAAATTCAAATAAACAAAAATTAGGAAATAACTATTAGGCCCATTCGCATGTATTTTTCGTTTAACCTTTAAACGACTTATAAATAATCAGTATTATTCATAAATGTTTCCCTAGTGCTCTACGAGTATATTTCACTAGTGAGACTCTCTAGATTCAGTCATATCTGTCACAGAATCCAATTTCGTATCCATAATTTACCCACCCGTAAATTATAACGATCACAAATAAACTCGCTGAATCATACAAGTCGAGGTCATGGCATATGTATAATTCCTCTGTCACAGGTATCCGGATATATCCCAGAGATATAGATGTAGACGTAAATCTCTATATGGACAATCCCGTTGACGTCTCTATTAGCAATCTCTAAAAGAACACTTAGAAATAACTATTAAAGTGTACCATGGGCCCATGATTTTTATCTGATTGCTAATCATATATGGACTATCTATGCTCTGTACACATAACTGACAAATCTTATCTCGACACACACAGGACACCCTGAGGATCTATCCACACCCAACGAACAGACGGAGGTCTGATCTAAATAGATCGGTGACGTGACTGCCATCTAAGTGTGGAAGATGTCTCATGTGCCCACAGTAATATCTCAAGTAGAAAAATCACAAATGCTACTCAACCCGAGAAGATTCTTATTGACGTTGGTGTACCATCCATTAAGAATCTTTGGTGAGTCGTTCAGTATTTCTCCGCTATAAACACCTACACGTCTATACGAGTCTCCAAGACTCATGGTTCATTGAGAAACCATTGGAATCATATATTCCAGTATACGACATGTACCGGTCTCAACGGGTTTACTTTACTGACCAAGTAGTGTAAACCTTGACCAGGAACAGTCTAAGAATGACAGCGTCATGATACAACTCAATGTTAGTTGCGACGCTTTTGCAACTGCATCATGACTAATCATTCTATGGTCTATTACGTCTTTACCATATAAGAAGATATATTATATTATAGAAACTTCTCATTTTATTCATAATAAAACGTTTACAATAGTATTTACAAGGAAATACAACTGGGAATTGGTACTCTGAGCACCAACCCCAACAAAATATCTCACTTGCTCTAGTGCCAATATCGATTGTATCTAATACCCATCAACTCTACATGTTTATCAAATAACTTCAGAGGTATGGCATTAGTAAGCGGGTCTGCTACATTATCTTCACTTGGTCCATTGCACACGACAATATCCCATCGCGACACAATCTCTCGAATGATGTGGTACTTTCGTTCCACATGCTTCGACTTCTGATGCGCCCTTGGTTCATTTTCTTACGCAATGGCTCCAGTATTATCACAGTATAACAGAATCGCATTCTCGATACTTTAGACAACTCCCAATTCTGTGATAAAGTTCCTAATCCATAAAGCTTCCTTTGTAGCTTCAGAAGCTGCAATGTATTCCGCCTCTGTGGTGGAATCTGTTGTTGACCCATGTTTGGAACTCTTCCAGTAAACTGCACCTCCGTTAAGGGTAAAGACGAATCCAGATGTAAACTTTCTATCATCGGGATCCGATTGGAAGTTAGAATCCGTATACTCGTTAACTTACAGTTCACTTCCTCCATAAATAATCAACTTATCCTTAGTACCTTTAAGATACTTCAGGATATGTTTAATGGCCATCCAATGGTCATTTCCTGGATTGGACTGATATTTACTGGTTACGCTAATAGCGAAACTGATATCAGACCTAATATATAACATGGCATACATTATGCTACCCAAACACGAAGCATAAGGTTAGTTAGACATTCTAACATTCTCATCTTCTGTTTGTGGACTCATCTTCTTTGAAAGATGAATCCCATGTCTAAACAGTATATTTGTTGTCTTACAATTGTACCGTTCCAAGATCTTATCTATGTACGTTGATTGGGATAACCCAATCAGCTTTATTTCTCTATCTATATAGAGTTTTATGCCTAAAACATATGAAGCTTCTCCCAGGTCCTTCATGGAGAAATTCTTACAGAGGTAAGCATTGACGCCTTGCAACATCACATATCATTCCCAATGATTAGGATGTCGTCAACATAGAGGACTAAAAATAAAACCATGCTCCCACTGACCTTCTGATACACATAGGATTCTTCTGAATTCTTGAGAAAGTCAGACAATCTAATAATCTTGTCGAATCGAAGGTTTCAACTTTGTGAAGCTTGTTTAAGTCCATAAATGGACTTCTTAAGCTTACATACCATACCTGAGTTCTCGCTGGACGCAAAATCTTCCAGATGTTCCATATAGATTTCTTCATCAAGAAATCCATTTAGAAAAGCCGTTTTGACATCCATTTGCCAAATCTCGTAGTCATGATACGCAGCTATAGAAAGCAAAATCCTAATAGACTTAAGCGTTGCAACTGGGGAAAAATTTTCATCGTAGTCGATGCCAGGTCGCTGCGTATAACCTTTTACTACCAGTTGGGCCTTATAGGTTTCAACCTTTCCATCAGGCCCGCGCTTCCTCTTGTAAACCCATTTACAACTGATAGGAAAAATTTCTTCGGGAAGCGGAACCAAGTCCTAAACTTGATTCTAATGCATTGAGTCTAACTCGGATTTCATGCCATTTCACGGAGTCGATGTCCAACATCGTTTCTCTATAAGTAAAAGGATAAGTCTCTTCAACTAAGAGAACATCGAGACTCTTTTCTTGTATCAAATACAAGCGTTCAGGAGGTATAGATACCATTTGTGACCTACGGAGTGTGTGTGTTGAAGTTTCATCATCTACTTGAACTTCATGTTCCTTCATTGGTTCGTTGTTTTCAGGTTGGACTTCATCAAGTTCAACCTGTCTATGATTACCACCTTCTGACAAAAATTCTACTTCTAGAAATTTTATGAAACGAGCCACGAACACATTTCGATGCTCGGTACCATAGAATAAATATCCCTTTGTATTCGAAAGATATCCAACAAACCAAAACTTTTGCCCTCGAGGCGAAAGCTTATCTTGCTGAGTCATCCTGACATAGGCAGGATAACCCCAAACCTTAATATAATTAAGATTTGGTCTCCTACCGGTCCATATCTCACATGGAGTCATAGGAACAACTTTGAAGGAATCTTATTCAAAAGATGTGCAGCTGTTAAAAGAGAGTAGCCCCATAAGTAATAGGGAAAATCTGTAAAACTCAACATTGATCGGACCATATCCAATAAAGTCCAATTTCTCCTCTCAGACACTCCATTGTGTTGTGGTGTACCTGGAGGAGTATATTGAGCGAGAATCCCATTCTCCTTCATATAATCCATGAATTCATTGCTCATATATTCGCCGCCTCGATCAGATCGAAGGCATTTAATATATTGACCAGTTTGTTTTTTTACTTTATTACGGAACTCTTTGAACTTTTCAAATGTCTCCGATTTATGTCGCATCAAATAAACATAATCGTACCGTGACAGATCATCGATAAAGGTAACGAAGTATGAATAACCAATGTGAGCAGTCTGACTCATTGGACCATATACATCAGAATGTACGAGTTCCAGTAAGTTAGTGGCGCGATGTCCAACACCGGAAAATTGGGCTTTGGTCATCTTACCCTGAATACACGATTCACAAGTTGGATAGGGTTCAATGGTGAGATCCGGTATCAAACCATTCCTAACCAATTGGGTAAGGCGTTTAACGCCTATATGACCTAGCCTCATATACCAAAGTTCAGTATTATTAACAACAGGTAAACTACGTTTATTAATCCCGGTATTCAAAATATCTTTAGAAGTATGCAATGTGTAATGACCATGCTCATTTGGAAAACAAATGATCTGAATATTACGTTTATCATATAAATATAAAGAACAGTTCTTAATATTAATATGATAACCTTCTATATCTAATACAAAAGGAGATATAATATTTAATACACATCCTGGTACAACGTAGCAATCATACAACAAAAGGTTCCTATTCGATAAAGAGATCTCGCATACTCCCACTGCAACTACATCCAGAGAGTCTCCACTCCCAACGCGCAACTGTATCTCTCCAGGCTTCAGTTTCTTACTTTCCTTCAGCACCTGCAACAAATTGCAAATATGAACATGACAAGTAGAATCCAAAATCCAGCTGGATGTAACAGCTTCACAAGCCAATGAGATATCAATAACTGGAAAAATAAATGCACCTGATGTAGATGCTCTCTCCTTCCTTATCTGGGCAATGTAGTCAGGACAGTTCCTTTTCCAATGCTCGACTTTGCTACAGTGATGGCATTTGTCGTCAGAAGCCCTCTTGGGCTTTGTTATCTTTCCATGTGGTTAAGAACTGAAACCCTTCTTCTTCTTCTTCACTTTCTTCTTCTTTCCCTTTGACTAGGTCTGGGAAGAAGCAGAAAGTGAAGAAGTTTTTGAAGGACGAATCGGTAATCCCTTCCTAGGTCTTCTTCCACCGTGATCAGCATCCTATGCAGTTCATGGTAGGAATAGATAATCCCATTCATGTTGAAATACATCACGAATTGGCGATATGAAGCTGGGAGCGAACCAAGAATGACACTCCTACCGAGAATGTCATTCAGAGGGAGATTATGTTGCCTCAGTTGATCGATCAAATCGATCATGTGAAGAACATGCGAGCTCACAGATTTCCCCTCGTCCAGTCGCGCATGGAACAGTTCCATCGTAACTTTATGAACAATAATTTTTTCTTGGTTCATGAACGATTTTCTTAAACGCATCATCATATTATACGCATCTGTCATGCCATAATATTGTTTTTTGAGTCCCGGTGCCAGTGAACTTAAGATGTATGATTTAACTTTTAAATCATCATCTTTCCAAGCTTGAAAAACTTGGTGTTCTTCCGGTGTTGCGTCCTCAGACACTGCAAGGGGCAGCGGTGTTGGGTTTCTCTAAGTCCCGAGGATCGAATCAAGCATAGAAACAACATGTGAATACATCGAGGAAGTTGCGGAATACTTACATTGAGTGGTTGAGCGATGCGACGAACACAAAAACTTCAAGCTTTTCCCTCATAGGTGTCTCGGCAGTGGCAGTTTTTGGTGTCCTCCAAATTCGGCCATGGATGATCCTTGAAGCTCCAAGCTTCGTGATGTGTATTCCAAGCCCACGGGTGGGTTTCCCTATCACCTACGCAAGACTCTAAAACGTGCTAGCACTCGGTAATTTTTGCCGCAAAAATCACCTTGCTTCTCATCTTCATTTTCGGTGAAACCAGAAAGTTTTGGAGAGGAAAATACAGCCCCTTGGGCGTGAAGGAGAGAAGAAAGAAGAGAGGAATGCGTGTTCAATTGGTGGTTGGAGAAAAGTGTATCTAATACACTTAATAGAAAAGTCAAATACCAAATAATTAAATATGGTAAATGTCTTTCAAAAGTCTAACTTGAGTGTCAAACACTCTTCCAACAATAACCATTACTATTCACTCAATCAAGTGACAAGTGATTTGACGCTTGATGTGACTTATGGGCCGCGCTCGAATTCGAAATGCGAGTGCGCCCGCAAACACTCCTGGGATCGGATTTGCTAATTCCAAATTAACAAATTTTCCGTTGTGACGTAATTAAATTATCATGCCTAGTGAAATCACTATTCACGTCGCTAACGAATTAATTCTAAATTAACTCGTTCGCCCGAATTAAAATATAATTTCAATTCCGCGTCGAAATCCAATTTCGTATAATATATCGAATATATTATTTTATCGATTAATTCCAAATTAATCGTTTTCTCTCTTTTATTAATATTTTATCCCAGATAAAATATCTCCGTAATTAATCCCAGATTAATTTTCTCTCTCATCTAATTAATCCCAGATTAATAAAGTGCGAGTCATACGTCATCGGTGAATCTTCGGGAAGCGACCCATGACATCCCTGGATATGTTGGCAGTAAATCCGGTTGTCGGACTATCCGAACACGTACGTACCTAGTACTACGTTTGTACTGATTTACAAGACAAGGCTGACTTCTAGCAAAGCGCCACGCCTACCCAATTCTCCAAAAATATCCTTACAGGAATAGATGATCTATATCAGGCGTAGTATACGTAGTATTACGTATTTCGATCCAGCATCGGATGTCACATGCTAGGCCTGGGGCTGGAATTATGTCTGTCCCGTACGAAGCACATATCGGATCTCTGGTAACTAGTCTCTATAATCGGATAAACATGACCTAGTCATTTTATCCCGATGAGTGCAGTACATAAGAGAACCAGTTCCGTATCCTACGTGACCATCATCTCCACTATGACTGGAGTGATACTTCCGTCTCGACATCACACCCAACACACTACGATTCTCAATATACCCAGCAGAGGCGTACACAGAACCTGTTAAAGCCCTGGACGACCTAAAACCAAAGCATATTGATTGTCGCAAGTATTAGCGGTGCAAGTCTCATGTTAAGACCAAATACATCTACCCTGATTCGGACTTCCATAGACACATAGTCATACTACCAATGGAATTCCGAGGGGTCTATCCAGAGCGAAGCTGTTTTTCGTACCATCGGTAAAACACAACCTCCTACTACACTTGTATGAGTATCCTATACCCAAATATATGAGAACTATGTCGTTATGCCCTCACAACACGCACAAGTGTAATACTAGACTTTTACGCATTATCGATGTCCAATCTCGATAATACTCTGACTAGGGATATTTAATGATTAAACCTTCGTTATTGATATTGTCTCATATCATCTCAATCCAGGTACTAATCATAAGGACCTTTTATCATTTATACATCTTGGTGATCTAATCACAAATGATAAAAGAGCAATTTCCTTTGTCACATAGTTAATTTGTACAACAACACCATGATCTGTACAAATAGTGACGCTATGGGTCATAACTGTCCAACAATCTCCCACTTGGCCTATAGCCAGTCACTCGAGTGTCTTACACCCGAACTATGTACGGTTCGCTCAAATTACTGAGAAAAGACTTTCGGCAGCGGATTTGCATGATTATCATCTGATGTGATTTATACGATCATCACATCGCCACGATGTATGATCCGAATGAATCAGATGAATATCGAAGTATATATATATCTGGATCGTTGATGAGACCATTAATTCTTTAGCCTGTGCTGAAGCCCAGCTCAGCTGCTAAGAGAACTTTGTCTAATCTAATTAGATTATTATCAATCCAGAAGACTTCTATTGCTGCCTCAGCTGCAACAATAATCCACTTTTTTTGTTTATTCGGTAACAGTATCTTGCTTGGAATATTTCCAGCTCAATGTTCCGTTATTTAAACTGTATAGTACCGTTTTGTGACTTATAGTCGTTTATATCAGTTAGGAAACTTACAGCAGTGAACCCAGTCACTCTTAAGTTCTCATTCTCCATAGTTTAAGACAGCATCCTTAGTTCTCTAAGATACTAAAGGATTTTCTTAACATCAATCCAATGACTATCACTTGGATTGGCCCGATTGTGACTCCATATGCTCAAAGCGTATGAGACACCAGGTCGCGTACATTTATCAATGTACGAGTTCTCGAAGATTATTAACAACTTTAAATCTATCCCAGTAGATCTTTATTCCTAGAATAAAGGTTGTTTCTCCCAAGAATTCTACGGAGAATTTTCTCAAAAGCCAAGCTTTCGCCAATTATATTTATGGGAATATCATTTCCAAGAAAAGGCATGTCATCATTATTTATTAGGACGTTTGCTGTCAGTGCGCTCCCACTAACCTTCTTATATACACAAGAATCATATTCGTTTTGAATTAAATCATACACCATTATGATTACATCAAAACGATAATTCCAAGAACTTAATGCTTGCTTCAATCCATACATAGATCGAATAACCTGCAAACCTTGTTTGCTAGTTTTGGTACGACAAAACCGTCAGGATATTGTAAACATCCTCTGAAAGGTTTCCGTTAAGGAAAGATGTTTTGGCATTTAGCTGCCATATTTCATAAATGAAACATGCAGCATTAGCAAGCATTTTCCAAATGGATTTACCGTGGCAACCGGTAAAAGGTTTCGTTGTAATCTACACAATGTTGATAACGATACATTTTCGCTACAAGCCTAGCTTTGTACGTTGGTATGCTGCCTTCCATGTATGTCTTCCTTGAAGACTTATATAGTACCAATAGGCACAATGCCTTGCGGTACATCAACTAGTATCCAAACTTGGTTGGTATACATGGAATCCATTTCGGATTTTATGGCACTTTGCCATAATAGAGAGTCGATACCTTGTATCACTTCCTCATATGTAGTCAGTTCGTATTCCTCAATAAGATTGACATCTTTATGAGGTGAGATCAGAAACCCATACCCCAGGTTGTTTTCTGACTCTCTCCGACTTACGTGGTTCTTGTGTATTCGAAGATTATTGGTGTAGTTTCATCCTTGATGATTTATTTGTGTTCCATTATGAATGGGTGCCTGGAATAGTATTACTCCGATTTTCATCGGGTTTTACTATCCTCTCACTTACCACTGCATATAGGTATTCCTCTTAGGAAAACCGCATGGTGAGCAACAATTAAATTGTTCTCTTGTGAGTTGTATAAGTACTATACTTAGGTTTCCCTAGGATAACCTACAATTGGCACTTATCTGATTTGGGTTTTAGTTTGCTATCATCCAAACATATGCCTAGTATACCCAAATCATCAGGAATGAGAAAACCCGGTTTCTTTCCTGTTCATATCTAATATGAATTCTGTCAAACAGATTTTCATGGAACCTTATTCTAAATAAGTTTTACGCTGTTTAATGCGTATCTGTTGAAGGAAATGGTAGCTCAGAGCGACTCATGATTAACCTTATCATGTCCAACAAGGTTCGGTTTATCCATTCAGACACACCGTCAAACTGCCATGTTTCGGGAGGAGTCCTCATTGAAAGAATACTATACTCTTTCAAGTATAAATAAACTTATTGCTTAAGTATTTTCATCATGGTCTAATCGTGACGGTATAATACTTTAGCCGATCTGTTTGTCTATTTCGTGTCGAAACTCTACAAGTTTCCGATTTGTGTTTCAAAGGAAACATATAACCATAACGCGATGCCACATCCGTAAAGGTCAGGAAACATTCATATCCACCTCTAGCCTAGCTAGACATGGGCCCACTTACTTCACTATGAACGAGGGCTAACAGATCGGTGGCACTTACACTTTTACCAAGTAAAGGTGTTTTAGGCACTTTGCCCAATAAACTAGATTCGTAGACATTATTTGAATAGAATCAAATTTGTCCTAGTACCCACTCTTCAAAAGTGTGGATATTAGAGTCTTGTTTAATTGTGTCCCAGACAACAATGCCACTTACAAGTCTCTTCTGATCAAATCAGTTTGAGCTATTTGTTTGTCATGTTATATGTTTGAGATTTATTAATATTCAAAATATAAATATTGTTATTCACATCTAATGTGTTTATCTCAATATCATCTTTATAAAATGAAACACTTTAGTGTTCTAGAATGTAAAGGTATACCTGTAACGGGTTAAACCCTGATATAGAGATAATGTATCTAGTCAAACTAGTTACATTGTAACAGCTTCCTAATTTAAGTACACACCCGAAGGGTAGTTCCTAAACTTAGGTATCTACGGTTAAAACAACGACTTTCGTCCCGTTTTCGATTCGGAGATAAATCTCAATTGAAGTCAGTATCCCGCTCATAGCAGATTCTGCACACCAGTACATATTTATATACCACACTAAGTATTTAAAATCCAATTTTAATACTAGTAGTGAACATATTTATGACAATCATATTTGAAGTCAGAGCCTTGCCCGTCTTTAATTCCTTCATGTCTACTTTGTCCAAACGGCAGTCACGCTTCCGCGATCCCGTTCGCTACAATTTAGGCAGACACTTTGGGATATATTTTTTATCTTCCCAGAAGATTCTAATGACTTTGCCTTTGCCCTTTTCCACACTCTAGAAGCCTTTGGCCAAGCCTTGGCCTTCTAGAATGTCGAAATAAGGTGCGCCTTGCGCTTCTTGCCTAATTGCAAACTTTGGCTTTGACTCCTTGAGTATAGTCATTAACTCTCCAAGAGTTTACTATTGCAATTTATAGTACTTCTAAGATCTAAAATTATATTTATGAAGATCCTTCAATTTCATTATCATACTTTAAGGATCTAATCCTTAGTTCTGATTAAGAAATTAAGGAGTCATTTTGGCAAGCATAACGGATTAAGCACTAAAGTTATCATCACATGAATATTCCAAATATCATGCTCTACTATTTGCTTAACTCCGGGCTTAGGCTTAATATGTTATTTTATCAAATAAAGTAACTTATTTGTTTCCAGGACCATCCTGAAATTTTATTCCCGATTTGAAAATTAAAGTCGTTTAAAACATTTTTCACCCATGATTATGTTTTAAACACTAATCTTTCAATTGATCTTGATTCTAATATTCCAACTATTTAATCAACGATATAAGGTACTATTTATTATAATGATTACTATAGTCTAACTATATAATCAACTATAATTTAATTGATTAATTCAATTATATTGATTACTATAATCCAATTATAAAATCAACTATTAATTGAAATAGTTTGAATAAAGTCTAATTGTTTATTAAAACAACTATTAAATATTAGTCCAAGTAATAAATAATTTATTTGACGTAATATTTGATTTGAGCGTGTATGGCAAGTTACTAAACGAATATTGCAAATTTAATACTTGCCTCCCATTATTTTTCGGCGAGCCTCTAACCCTCTGTTGAGTACTCGGGAAACAGTGTTTCCTAGTGGGCTAGGATCCCGTTAAATGTCACACAATCTTGACTTTGGCCAACAAATTGTATAATAATTAACTAGGTAGATCTCTAAGATCAATTGGATCTCATCCAATTCATAGATCCAGTGTTGGGGTTGGTGCTCAGAGCGCCAATTCCCGGTTGTATTTCTTTTGAATACTTCTGTAAAACATTATTATTATGAATAATATATGCAGTTTCTATAATATAATCTATCTTTTAATATGGTAAAGACGTATAGACCTTAGAATGATTCATCATGGTACTGTTGCAAAAACGTCAGAAGAGGATCTTAAGAAGGGAGTACCGACTCGCCCACCTAGATCTACTTCTCTCTCTGCTTCTTCCTAAGGATGGTCCAAGGGAAAGAAGAAGAAAGGGAAGAAGAATAAGGCTTTCGGTCCTCAACAGCAGGCGAAGATTGCTAAGCCCAAGAGGGCTTCTGAAGACAAATGCCACCACTGCGGCAAAGTCGGGCATTGAAAAATGAACTGTCCTGATTACATCGCCCAGCTGAGGAGAGAGAGAGCATCTACATCAGGTACATTTATTTTTCCAGTTATTGATTTATCTTTGGCTTGTGAAGCCGTTACATCTAACTGGATTTTAGATTCTGCTTGTCCCATTCACATTTGCAATTCGTTGCAGGTGCTGAAGGAAAGTAGGAGGCTGAAGCCCGGGGAGATGCAGTTGCGGTTCGGGAGTGGAGACTCTTTGGATGCAGTTGCAGTGGGAGTTTGCGAGATCTCATTGCCGAATGGGACACTTTTGTTAAATGAATGCCATTTTGTACCTGGATGTGTAGCTAATATTATATCACTTTTTGTATTGGATACAGAAGGCTTTTGTATTAATATTAAGAATAGTTCTTTATATTTATATGATAAAAATAATATTCAGATCCTTTGTTGTCCAAACCAGCATGGTCATTATACATTGCAAACTTCAAAAGATATATTAAATACTGGAGTTAATAAACGTAGTTTACCTGTAATTAATAATACTGAACTTTGGCATATGAGACTTGGTCACATTGGCGTTAAACGCCTTACCCAATTGGTTAGGAATGGTTTGATACCAGATCTTACCATTGAATCATATCCAACTTGTGAATCATGTATTCAGGGTAAAATGACCAAAGCCCCATTTTCTGGTGTTGGACACCGTGCCATTAACTTACTGGAACTCGTACATTCTGATGTATGTGGTCCACTAAGTCAAACTGCTCACAGTGGTTATTCGTACTTCGTTACCTTTATCGATGATCTGTCACGGTACGGTTATGTCTATTTGATGAGACATAAATCGGAAACCTTTGAAAAGTTCAAAGAGTTCCGAAATGAAGTAGAAAAACAAATTGGTAAATATATTAAATGCATTCGATCAGATCGAGGCGGCGAATATATGAGTGGTGAGTTCATGGATTATATGAAGGAGAATGGGATTCTCGCTCAATATACTCCTCCAGGTACTCCACAGCACAATGGAGTGTCTGAGAGGAGAAATCAGACTTTATTGGATATGGTCCGATCAATGTTGAGTTTCACAGATTTGCCCTATTATTTATGGGGCTACTCTCTCTTAACAGCCGCACATCTTTTGAACAAGATTCCTTCAAAAGTTGTTTCTACGACTCCGTATCAGATATGGTTCGGTAGGAGACCAAATCTTAATTATATTAAGGTTTGGGGTTGTCCAGCCTATGTCAGGGTGACTCAGCAAGATAAGCTTTCGCCTCGAGGGCAAAAGTTTAGGTTTGTCGGATATCCTTCGAATACGATAGGATATATGTTCTATGATACCGAGCATCGAAATGTGTTCGTATCTCGCTTCGCAAAATTTCTAGAAGTATAATTTTTGTCAGAAGGTGGTAATCATAGACAGGTTGAGCTTGATGAAGTCCAACCTTAAAACAACGAACCAACGGAGGAACCTGAAGTTCAAGTAGATGAAGGACCTTCAACACACACACTCTGTAGGTCGGAAAGGGTATCTAGACATCCTGAACGCTTGTATTTGATACAAGAAAAGAGTCTGGATGTTCTCTTAGTTGAAGAGACGGATCCTTTCACCTATATAGAATCGATGTTGGACATCGACTCCGTGAAATGGCAAAGTGCCATGAAATCCGAGATAGACTCAATGCACGAGAATCAAGTTTGGGACTTGGTTCCGCTTCCCGAAGGAATTGTTCCTATCGGTTGTAAATGGGTTTACAAGAGGAAGCGGGGGCCTGACGGTAAGGTTGAAACTTACAAGGCCCGACTGGTAGCAAAAGGTTACACGCAGCGACCTGGCGTCGACTACGATGAAACTTTTTCACCAGTAGCAATGCTTAAGTCTATCCGGATTTTGCTTTCTATAGCTGCGTATCTATTTGGTAAATGGATGTCAAAACGGCTTTTCTAAATGAATTTCTTGATGAAGAAATCTATATGGAACAGCCAGAAGGTTTTGCGTCCAGCGAAAACTCGGGTATGGTATGTAAGCTTAAGAAGTCCATTTATGGACTTAAACAAGCTTCACGAAGTTGGAATCTTCGATTCGACGAGATTATTAGATCGTCTAGTTTTCTCAAGAATTCGGAAGAATCCTGTGTATATCAGAAGGCCAGTGGGAGCATGGTCGTATTTTTAGTCCTATATGTTGATGAAATCCTAATCATTGGGAATGATTTAGATATGTTACAAAGCGTCAAAGCATACCTCTGTAAGAATTTCTCCATGAAGGACCTGGGAGAAGCTTCCTATGTTTTAGGGATAAAACTCTATAGAGATAGACAAAAGAGGCTGATTGGGTTATCCCAATCAACGTACATAGATAAGATCTTGGAACGGTATAGTTTTGGTAACTGTAAGACAACAAACATACCGTTCAGACATGGGATTCATCTTTCAAAGAAGATGTGTCCACAAATAGAAGATGAGAAGGTTAGAATGTCTAACCAACCTTATGCTTCGTGTTTGGGTAGAATAATGTATGCCATGTTATGTACAAGGCCTGATATCAGTTTCGCTATTAGCGTAACTAGTCGATATCAGTCCAATCCAGGTAATGACCATTGGATGGCCATTAAACATATCCTAAAGTATCTTAAAGGTACCAAGGATAAGTTAATAATTTATGGAGGAAATGAACGGCAGGTTAATGGGTATACAGACTCCGATTTTCAATCGGATCCCGATGATAGAAAGTCTACATCTGGATTTGTCTTTACCCTTAACGGAGGTGCACCAGCGTCAATAAGAATCTTCTCGGGTTGAGTAGCACTTGTGATTCTTATACTTGAGATGCCATTTTGGGCACATGAGACATATTCTACACTTAGATGGCAGTCACATCACCGATCTATTAAGATCAGACCTCCACATGTTCGTTGGGTGTAGACAGATCCTCAGGGTGTCCTATGAGTATCAAGAT
Organism: Zanthoxylum bungeanum; assembly: GCA_019454045.1. Classification (NCBI taxonomy): domain Eukaryota; kingdom Viridiplantae; phylum Streptophyta; class Magnoliopsida; order Sapindales; family Rutaceae; genus Zanthoxylum; species Zanthoxylum bungeanum. The sequence goes on from SKCR01032297.1 coordinate 218,015, forward strand.
AGGATCCGTCAGTTCTGTGTACCAGAGCATAGGTAGTCCATATGATTAGCAATCAGATAAAGCCATGGGCCCGTGGTAAAGTTTAGAAGCCAGTTCTAAACATTCTTTTAGAGATTGCTAATAGAATAGTCAACTGGATAATCCCCGTAGAGATTTGACGTTTACATCTATATCTCTGGGATTTATCCGGATACCTGTGATGGAGGAATTATACATTTGCCATGACCTCGACCTGTATGGTTCAGCGAGATTATCCGTGATCGTCATAATCTACGGGTGGATAGATTATGGACACGAAATTTGATTTCGTGACGGATATACCTGAATCTAGAGAGTCTCAATAATGAAACATAATCGTAGAGCACTAGAGTAACATTAATAAATAATATTGATTATTTATAAAGTCGTTTAAAGGTTAAACGCAAAATACGTGCTAAAGGGACCCGATAGTCATTTACCTAATTATTGTGTATTTACATTTAATACTTGATTAATTTAAATACACATTAATTAATAGTCAAAATGAGTTATTTGACTTATATCCTAAATGAATATATGTTTTTAATATTTAATGTAAATATTATACATATATTTAATATATTTGTATTTGATTAATTAATTGATTATTTAATTGTTAAATGATTAAATTAATTAAAATATAAATATCTTACATTAGGATATTTGATGTAAATGATATTAGTCGCCTTTGTTGACTTAATTAAATATCTAATCAAGTGTTATTTGGATATTTATGCAAGTTGACTAAATTTAAGTGAAATGAAATTGAAATTACAAGTTTTGTTTTTCCTTTGGTGAAATTCGGCCAAGGTGAAAATGTTACAAGTATATATTGTTTTTCTTTTCATTTTATTCTTAACCTAATACACTTTACAAAGACAAACTCCATTGAAGAAACAAAAAGGAAGCTTGTGAAAAGAAAGACAAAATCAAAGAAAGCTTGGATTTTAGTAAGTTTCTTCAACTTACTATTAGAAAGGAAAATGTTCCTTAGGATCTAGGCTTTAACATATGATGTTCTTAGGTTATTTCTTTCTTTATTCCTTGTGTTTTTTTTGGTGGAAGTTTTGATGGAAGTGTTGAGCATGTGTGATGAAAGATGATTGTGACTATTGTAGTCATAAGCTTTCTTTTAAGGTTTTGGAAACCATGTTGCTAATCTAGAGTTGTTGACCCACTCTTAAATGACCTAGATTTGATCTTGAGTTGTTTCATTGTGTTGAGACTTGGATTGGATGTAAGAATGATGGTTGAAGTAATTGATTTAACCAATTTGGTCTAATTTGATGAAATTGAAAAATTAGGGTTCATGACCAATTCCAAATTTGGGGCTTTTAATATATGTTGTGTATTTGGATGTGTATATGATGCATATAAAGTTTCATGTTGATTGGATTACATCTTGATGTGTTTTGAGACATGAAATGAAAAAATGGACAAAATGCCCACCTAAGGAGGCTCACGGCCAAGAATTAGAATTTGGGGATTTTTGGTTGCCTTGGTGTTTTAATGTTTTGAACATGCTAAGTTCATCTTAGAAATGATTTAGAATCATTCAAAATTGATTTGATCAATTTCGGATTAAAATGGACAAAAATACCAAGTAAGGGTAATTTGGTAAATTCACTTAAATATGATTTATTGAATTTTATTTCATAATTTGATTATTGGAATATTAAATAAATATGTTTATTTAATTAATTCGAGAAAAAATTTTGAAATCGAAAAATATGATTTTCCACCGCTTCCGCTGCGTTACCAGATTCTGCCCCTAAAACCCCTACAAAATGGTATCAGAGCGAGTCTGATTCTAGGCCCCCTAAAATGATTAGCTTTAATTAAATCAATGTTTAATAATGTTTTCTTGACTTTATACATGCTTATTATAATCTAATTTGGTTAGATTTAGGGTGTATGACACTTAGGGGGAAAATCCCTAATTAATAAGGTTTTAATGTAATTATGTATTTGATGCATGTTATATGGTCCGTCTTGTCAATACGGTTTATGAATACTTCTCTGTGACTACATCCGAGACCGTGCCTCTGCTGTGAGGGTGTAGCCGATAGAGATTTATTTATACCGGATGTATATCAGATACTAGGTAAATTCAAGTAAAAGCGGAATTCTGAACGTGCCCTAGCTGTCAGGATTACGTAAGTAACTTGAGTTTATCATTGACGAGTTTAACCTTGGTACGTCTCCATGTGGGCCTGCCTTCGCAGCGACAACGAGAAACGACCAGGACCGGAAACCCAGGAGTCACTATTGAATGATTGACAAATGAGTTGTCTACCTGATGAATATACGTAGGCGAGACCGTGCCTCTGCTGTGAGCTGAAATATATTCACGGGATCCAATTTTCACTATTTGTATTTAATTTAAATATTAAATCTTTGTATTCTGTTTGGGGACTACACTATTGCATGATTTAGTGGGAGGGGCATTTTTAGATTAAAAATCCATGATCTAGTTTATGCTTTTGATATTATATGAAACTGCATATTTTCTGCTAACCGTTTTTCGTGATCTATATGATAGATTGGCGATGGCGGCACAATCCACAAATCAGTTTGCGCGTATGCTTGATGCGAACAAACTGAAAGGCGCTGAGAACTTCGCTGACTGGGAATTGGATTTGAGGATTGTCCTCGATTCCGAAAAGCTGGGATATGTTCTTGAGGGTCCGTTGCCCCTTGCTGTGGGTGCGGATGCTTCGGAGGAGGAACGCCAAGTTTTTGAAACTTGGAAGGATGATGATTTAAGGGTTAAATCGTACATCCTTAGTTCACTGTCTCCGAAACTCAAGCAACAGTACTATGGTATGCTAGATTCTTATAGTATGATGACGCGATTGAGACAATCGTTTGAGAACCAAGAACAAGTGATTGTTCACAAAGTCGCCATGGAACTGTTCCATGCGCGTCTGGATGAGGGGCAAAATGTTAGCCCACATGTTCTTCAGATGATCGATTTGATCGATCAATTGAGGCAACATAATCTCATCTTGAATGACGTTCTCGGTAGGAGTGTCATTCTTGGTTCACTTCCAGCTTCATTTCGCCATTTCGTGATGTACTTCAACATGAACGAGACTGTCTGTACCTACCAGGAGCTACATAGGAAGTTGCTCACGACAGAAGATGATCTTAAGAAGGGAGTACCGACTCGCCCACCTAGATCTACTTCTCTCTCTGCTTCTTCCTAAGGATGGTCCAAGGGAAAGAAGAAGAAATGGAAGAAGAAGAAGGCTTCCGGTCCTCAACAGCAGGCGAAGATTGCTAAGCCCAAGAGGGCTTCTGAAGACAAATGCCACCACTGCGGCAAAGTCGAGCATTGAAAAAGGAACTGTCCTGATTACATCGCCCAGCTGAGGAGAGAGAGAGCATCTACATCAGGTACATTTATTTTTCCAGTTATTGATTTATCTTTGGCTTGTGAAGCCGTTACATCCAACTGGATTTTAGATTATGCTTGTCCCATTCATATTTGCAATTCGTTGCAGGTGCTGAAGGAAAGTAGGAGGCTGAAGCCCGGGGAGATGCAGTTGCGGTTCGGGAGTGGAGACTCTTTGGATGCAGTTGCAGTGGGAGTATGTGAGATCTCATTGCCGAATGGGACACTTTTGTTAAATGAATGTCATTTTGTACTTGGATGTGTAGCTAATATTATATCACTTTTTGTATTGGATACAGAAGGCTTTTGTATTAATATTAGAATAGTTCTTTATATTTATATGATAAAAATAATATTCAGATCATTTGTTGTCCAAACCAGCATGGTCATTATACATTGCAAACTTCAAAAGATATATTAAATACTGGAGTTAATAAACGTAGTTTACCTGTAATTAATAATACTGAACTTTTGCATATGAGACTTGGTCACATTGGCATTAAACGCCTTACCCAATTGGTTAGGAATGGTTTGATACCAGATCTTACCATTGAATCCTATCCAACTTGTGAATCCTGTATTCAGGGTAAAATGACCAAAGCCCCAATTTCTGGTGTTGGACATCGTGCCATTAACTTACTGGAACTCGTACATTCTGATGTATGTGGTCCACTAAGTCAAACTGCTCACAGTGGTTATTCGTACTTCGTTACCTTTACCGATGATCTGTCACGGTACGGTTATGTCTATTTGATGAGACATAAATCAGAAACCTTTGAAAAGTTCAAAGAGTTCCGAAATGAAGTAGAAAAACAAACTGGTAAATATATTAAATGCCTTCGATCAGATCGAGGCTGAAGGCGTAATTTCCTTTGTCACATAGTTAAATGCCTTCGATCAGATCGCGCACAAGTGTAATACTAGTCTTTTACGCATTATCGATGTCCAATCTCGATAATACTCTGACTAGGGATATTTAATGATTAAACCTTTGTGGATTGATACTGTCTCATATCATCTCAATCCAGCTACTAATCTTAAGGACCTTTCATCATTTATACATCTTGGTGATCTAATCACAAATGATAAAAGAGCAATTTCCTTTGTCACATAGTTAATTTGTACAACAACACCATGATCTGTACAAATAGTGACGCTATGGGTCATAACTGTCCAACAAGCGGACCCTCAAGTACATATCCCAACTTCTCAGAATCAAAGACAATCCTTAAATCCAAGTCTCAATCGGCGAAGTTCTCAGCGCTTTTAAGTTTGTTCGTATCCAACATACGCACAAACAAATTATTCGATTGTGCCGCCATCGCTAATATATCATATAGATTACGAAAAACGGTTAGCAGAAATAAAGCAGTTTCATATAATATCGAAAGCATTTACTAGATCATGAATTTTTAATCTAAAAATGTCCCTCCCACTAAATCATGCAATATTGTAATCCCCAAACAGAATACAAAGATTTAATAATTAAATTAAATACAAATAGTGAAAGGTGGATCCCATGAATATATTTCAGCTCACAACTTTGGCACGGTCTCGCCTACATATATTCATCAGGTAGACAACTCCTTATCAATCACTCAATAGTGAC